>NNCF01127356.1:1958498-1969818 GCA_002313205.1 Laupala kohalensis
CCCCCCCCCCCTTCGCCGGTCGCCATCGTATTCGTTGCCGCTTCTTGCGTGTCCGCGTTGACGCTAGCCGGGTGCGCCCGTCCGCCCGCCTTCAGCACGCGCGCTGTGTGTATGCGTTGCGTGCAAAGGTGTAGGATGAGGAGGGATTGTTCGGCTTTGCGGAGGGACTGGGGTGAAGTGGATTCGACTACAAGTTGCTTTGAAATGTATTAAGAGTTGCTTCAATGATTAGATACTTTTCAACAGCACATGTGCAGAGAGGTTTAGATGTGAGATACAAATTTAGAGGAAGGAATGGATTTCTCCTAACATTTAGATATGACATCCCAACTTTCAACTGTGACTCGTAGATATCACTCCACGGCCGGACTGGGACTCCGAAAAGGGTGCAGACCTTTACAGAACAGTTAATATTTCAATTATTTTGATGGTATTTGAATACAAAAAAAAAAGCAACTACAGATTTAAAACTTCCCGGAAAACGATACACCATTGTTGGTGTATTCCTCAGTAATCTGTTCAGAAATAAAGCCTCACAATGATATTGATTACTACTGCAAATACGAACAACTTTCTGCCCAACACGCCTTAACCTTCTTAACAGCTCGTCATGCGCGTATTAGAGATTTTTATTTGTCTTTTCCGTTTCCCTCATTCGAATTGTTAATCTTTAATTGCATATCTTTAGATAAGATGCATTTATTTTCATTTGCTATGTTTTATTTTATTTTTGTACTTGTGATGCCGATTCTTATGAGGATTTCAAAAGAAACTATAAAGAAGGAAAAGTTTTGTTCTGAAAACAACGTAGTTGGTGCGTCGTGTAGCCGCTGAGAAGCGCCTGTGAGAAGCTACCGCAAGCTTTTTTATATTAGCCCGCACTAACTTAAAGTCAAGTAATTCGAAAGTTTTGCGGCGTAAGGGTATCAATATTCTTTGGCACTGAATAGAGAATGGTTCAAAATATCATTTGAAGCATTCTCCGGGGTACTTTAGCCAATAGTACGAGCGCTCCAGGCGTCACTCAAGCTCATAACCATTTACGAAACGTTCTCTAGTATTAATTATTGTGTTAAAATTAAGAATAGCTATTATAACAGTATTACATGATTTATGGAGTATTAAATTGCGAATCACTTATTGTATTAACTTATAGTCGCTCTGATGGATTTTTCTTTCATTTTATTACTATTTTCTTTCGAACGTTCCCCAGCAACTTAGCCATTAGGCTATTGTCACGTTTGCAATCTTTTAATTCCATTTTTTCATATTCATTTTTGGTTCTCCAATTTCATATCGTGTAGCTATTCCATAATACCATACTATTTTACCCCGTAGTCGAGTTCTTGGTAACTGCCAGGATTTAACAACATCTTAAACACACGTCCTCGAACTTCAGCCTTCAGTGGTGGATCTAGACCGTAGTCAAGGGCTAACCGGGGAGGGATCTGGGAATTGCATTTGTTTGAAAATCATGGTTTTACAACACAAATTTTATTAACATTATGACTGCCTTCTTCGAATAATTTCACTTCAGTCCCCGGTACGCATCAACGAAAGTCCTTCCTTAATGCAATGGTATTGTATGATGATTGGCCAGAACAGAGCAGCTTCTTCTCCCGTCGCAGATCCGTCCTCGGGAACTGGCACGTGCTGTCGAGGCATGAGTCCCAGCACTGCGCTTGCACTTGTCTCATCCCTCGCTTATCGCGCACAAAAAACTTTCAGCTCGCTTCTTTTCCTCCCTCCCACTCACTTTTTCGAGACGTATAAAGCCATCATTTCTAATGCTTCACTAAAGCGATTTCTCTTCTATTCCATACAACATCCTCTCCTCTTCTTTTTTTTTACCGTACCACACGTCGCATTCCTCTTACCCCATTTCCAGAGTGTCAAGTCATAAATTTCGTGGACAAAGAGAAGCCATTGATGACGCCGTGGTGGGCCGGGAACGAAGGGGGTGAGACGAGGTGAAGGCAACGACGGCGGAGGCGAGCGCCTCCGAACGAAAACCCCACCGCCCCAGTAGTGCGTCGCTCTGCCCCTAGATGGCTCTGAAATCCACTCTGCGCCGCGCCGGGGTGTCCCGCTCCGGCGGCTGAGGTGGAGCAGTGCAATAGAGCGGGCGGTGACGGGGGTTGTCACCCCCCGAGACACCCTCTGTGCGCGAGGGAGGCTGCGCACGGCAGCGGGGCCGGAGTGTGGCTCGTGTCTCGCGACGCGCACGCTCCGAAGGGAGGCGACTGCTGATTAGAGGTTCAGCCGCGTGCGGAGACGCCGGTTTCGAGATGCGTCGTCGTGTTTCCAAGGCAGGATTCGAATTAAAGGGGGAGGGGGTGGAAACCAGGATTATTTCCCTCTTCTGATACTTTTCCCTTACTTCTACATCTTTATTTCGAAACGGGGAAAATATTCCACCTCTATTGATTGCCAATAATAATGCTCAAAATTTCCCTTATCAACTAACATATACAATGTTAAATGATTATAGTGACACACACTATACATTTTTAATACAAGAAAAATTAATTATTGTGGAAACGTTTATCATAGGTCAGTATAAATCATGTTTAAAGTACATCAGAAATGAACACAAAATTACAAAAACGATGATACGGTTCTTTTCAATGGCGCTCCGGAACGTAATGTTACTTCCTTGGAAATTTTATAAAGTACTGTAATGAAATGCGAAGAGGTTAGTACCAAACGCTTATCCCCTCCCTTTTTTCAAATTAAAATCCTTTTCTATGGCCCAATTTATTATTAGGGTGAACAGGTAATTAGCCTAAAGTACGAGCTATGTATGCACAATAGATGAAAGACATTATCCAAAAATTTGCTACTGCGAAAACTAAAATAAAAGGTTCTTTTGAGTAAAAACTATGAAGGCAAGAACTTGACGGTTTAGTTAATATTGCATCAAAATGTGATATTGTTTAACATTTGAAACAATATTGTCAGTTTGGGTTTTTAAATTATAAATCAGTAACTTAGTAAGCTACTTGTTATAGTTACTTGGCGCAAACATTTCTTAACACGCATATTATATGTACTTAAAATATAAGTATTATATATAATTCATCTGAATATTTTCATGCTATTTTATTCCTGGTTCAAATATTCATAAAAATACATCGCCGAGTCCTTTTACACAGACATCCAATTTTCATATAAATGTTCAAAAAATGAGTCTATAAAGTTTCAAACGAAATGTTTTGATGAAGTTTCATTAAATTAGCTCACTTTTGTGTCGATCAATTACTGAACCCAAGATTCAAAATTAAATTATTAGTTTAAAGTGTGAAACATATAAACGAAAGCCTAGGGCAAAATATATATGAAAGCTATGTAACTGTAAAATGAGTATTTGAAGAAGAAACGTTTTCGAAGTACAAATCGTTTTGACGGGGGGCGGGCGGAGGGCGTAACAAAATTATCAGCCTAGGGTGCGTAAACTCTTAAGTCGGGTCTTGGAGATGCGTCGTCGTGTTTCGTGTTTTTTCCTCGCTTAGATTCCGTCGAGGAAGAGAAATTCGGCGCGGACGCGTAGCGCCGCATGGTTTGTGTAAAGCGAGAGCCCGAGGCGGGTGAGGTGTCTTGCCTTAACGTTGAGAGCATAACGATGTAAGGGAATTTTTTGTCCTTTTTTTATGAATGCCGTGGAGTATGATGAGATGAAATGCCGCAAGACAGATGTCAGTGCGTATTAAATGGAAAACGGAGCAGAAGCAATATTTTCAAAGATTTTTGGTTCTTTTTATGAAGAGGTTTCTTTTGGTGTCTTACTGCTTCAAAATCAGTATCTAAGAATAACGAAAATCTCCCTCAACTTGCACCGAAAATTGTATTAATAATTTATGTATCTGCTCAATTAACATTAGAAGATTGATACACTAACTAAAAGTGGAAATACTGCGGAATACTTCCACAATCTTGATTTGAGATCGTCTATCCTGATATTATCATTACTTCTTAAATCAGTTTTAGGATTACCTCTACAACAACTAGTATTTAGGAACTGACGGCAAATTTCGTAAAGAACAAAGATCAAGTATTTAGTCCTGACCTTGTCAGAAACAAAGTTATGTGGGTAATCGTTACATTTCAACAGCAGCATCTCAATACCGTTTATAGTGGGGGAACCGTATTCCAATTCTGTATTACCAATTCTGATTTAACGCAATGGTGGTACGTTTTGCGTAATATAATTACAAGGAACATAGAAATAATCAACCATTTAAAAAGAGTGTTTTAGGAGAAATGGCATTTTAATAAGTACAGTACTATTTAAATACAATACTACTTTCAGTTGGTTGAAACTTGGTGTTGTATTGCATAAAATAATATAAATTTTTTTAAAGGTAATATTGAATTGCCTTAATACCGTAAAAATTATATATTACACATTTACTAAATTTGCACACGCATTCAAATATTCTAATACGTTCCTTCGTACCTTTAAACGAGAAATCGTGGTACTTGTCAAGTGAGAGTTACGTTACCGATACGCACAACGTTCAATACAAGATCAACTAATTTAAGAAATCTCTTTATTTGCAGACAAAGAATACATTCTAAATAGTTTTCGTCGATGTATATTTTTATAGAAAAAAATCTTATTATTTGCTGTAACTGATTTTAAGCACTCTCATTTTTTACACTTTCCGAGCTGATGAACATTTTTACCGAATTCTGTCCCATGAAAATACTAGAACTCGTGTGTGTGTTGTGAGGCTGTTGGGGCAAGATCACACTCGAATAATGGACGCGTACAATTGTTTTCTAATTCATTAAATTCTTCAAATAAAGTAAATAAAGAGGATCGAACTTTTACTTACATATGTCGATTATTCAGCATGTGAGCTATATTTGTATTGCATTCAATAATTATATCAAAAAATGTAATAAAATCTAGAAAATAATTTATAATTAACATTAAAATTTAACAATTTATAATTTTGTTTCGTTCTAATTTCAAACTGTTACGTCACTGAAAAACAGTGACGTAACAAAAATTTTCCTTGAATAGAAAACATGTTAACTCCAAATTTCTTTCTTTTTTTCGGAGAAAATCCGTAAACCCTGTGCCGCGCAGTGATGATTCGTTAAAATATATTTTGAAAACATTGATTTATAACCATTTAAAGTTACTACTGAATAGTCAATTTGCATCCTTTCCAAGATCAGCGGATCATTTTCAGTGACTTTGTATTCATATACTGCAGTATACAACTAATATATGTTTAGATGCATCGAGAAAGGAATAGTAATTTCTTTAATAAATAAACTACACATTTCAAATCTACTTCANAATATATGTTTAGATGCATCGAAAAAGGAATAATTTCTTTAATAAATAAACTACACATTTCAAATCTACTTCATGTCTCATATACCATCAACGGATTTAGTTTTACGTTTTATTTTGATATCGTTTTATTTGCGGAAATGTTTAGCAAACTGTAGTATTAAGACTGTATGTAGTCTAGCTGACCTCTGAAAAGTTACCAAATTTGGGAGAACTACCAACCTACTCAATTAATTCCTATGTCGTATCTACTCGACTTAGTGATATTTTCTTCTTATACGTTGTATTGACTACCACCACACTTGACAAAATACCTCTAGGAGAGCCTGTCCTGAAAATATTCTTTTTTTATCCTTTGTAGTGTAACACAAAATTAACATTCCTATTTATAAAATTCATTGCGTAAATTATCCAAAAAATCGTAATTTATTAATCTACTTTCAACGAAATTCATTTTACGATATACTCTTTGTTGTTTCCATAGTTGTTTCCGTAAGTTATGTGTGCTACCAAACGATGATTTTAATATCAAACGACAATCATAGGCAGTCCAAGTCTTAACGAGTGTGGGATTTTTGTTCCAAAATATTGGTGGTGGCCCCCCTGAAATACCACTCGAGTCCAACATCTTTGTTTTTTCAGTGTCCAAAGTCTCGATAACTTGAGTATATACGAAGTACATGCAAAAAATAAAATAAAATTGGGATAAAAAGTTATCTAAAACATTGTTTTAAATATTTGGAGATATCTGAAGGTAGTCTATTTAGACTTATCATTTGAGCGAAGAAAAACTCGTTCTTTCCATCCAATCTTGTCTTATGTGGCAAAATATTTTGTTGAAAAATAATTTTGTAAGATCCTTTTCGAGAAAATATTGAAATCTCCTTCTACTTTACGTCTTCCAAGCAACAGGAGAGTAAAGATGTATTATTAAATCCATTTCGTACCAAAGTTCAGTACTCCTTAGAGATAGATAATCTCAATTCATTGTGTGAAATTTAAAATGTTAATTGTTACATAATGATTTTCATAATATGTGAATCAACGAACTTCTATCAATTTACGACTTATAATACGTATGAAACACTTCTTCGGAGGAACTGACTTCTCGATTTTGCAACATCAACTCAACAATATTTTCAGCTTGAAGGTAGAAAGGCTGAATGACGGGAACAAAACAAACTAATAGTAATTTGATTCAGAATTTCCAGCAAAACGCGTTCAATCCTTAAAGATGTCAAGGTATCTTATTGCTCCAGTCTCCAGACGTCAAAGATTTATGTCGCTTTGTTCTTTCCTTGGGAACAACATCAGTACTTCAAACTTTATGTACATGAGAGATATCTTAAGCACATAGAGCAGAATAATTATGATTTAACTCGTACATTGAGAGCTCACTGTTTTTAGGGCTAGAGACTAATTTTTGATTAACATTGACGATAAATATGGAATGATTCAGTAAATTCGTATTTTATTATACAGTACCTATGTTGAAGTTGTTTAAAGAATTATACATTTCAATCTTAAAGTATCAGTTAAAAAATAAATTTAGTAATATCGTGTGAGACGATACAGAAAAAAATTATAGTAAATGTTAAAAATGTTTAAAAAAAGGAGTACTTCCAATTTATGCGAGAATTTTGTAACATTAGAGTCATATTTCTTGACATATTCAACATATTAGAGTTGCTGATGGGAATGCAACAGAAAAATCAAATTTCATGTGCAGGGTTAAGATATGAGCACCTTCTCTCGTAGGGTAAGTTAAATCTCTTCGGAAAGATGCCACACCGTGAAACTTGTGTCTCTATATGACAGTGTGTCTATACCACAGTGCGAATCTATGTGAGAAAGAAGGAATTTTCCAGCACTTTTATTCCTATTTCTGGTACCTTCATCCCTTTTGCTCTCAACCCTGCCCATTACTCCCATTTCCCCTTTTTACTGCTTTTTTTCGATAATACGTTAGAGTGCATCTTGTCATTTATAAGAGATGTGGTGTGTGAGTTATATTATATTTAGATATGATTTCGAATCAATATAAAATATTTAATTAATTGTAATTAATTTTCCTCATCTTGCAGTGAACATGCAAATTGCAAGTATATCTTGTTTTGGTAAACTAGGGCACCTAACTGTACAGCTGTTAAACGATTGGAAGAAAAAGGTTTCGCAAATAAAAACAATGGTATATCTGTAATTCCCATATTTTCCTTCTGATGAATCATGCTTTGATGTACTTATTCTCCCTCAATGATTAGAATAGGAAATTTGTAACTCAATGAATTAGAATAGGAACAAGAATATTTCTCGAACTTGAGTAAAATAGCATATTTTGCCTTCCTTTTTTTCATATGAAATTTTCTCCTAAAATCGTAAACCCGTTCATGAGTAAAAGTGCCTCAGATCGAATGTAACTCATCGGAACTCCACAATCTGGAAGACAAAATGCTCTGAACCTCGAACACTCCAGATACAATCTGCATCGCATTCGACAAGAAGTACCTTTTCCAAACAAGTGAGTGGAAGTCGACCGCAGGCCGCGTTTCATTTGTCTGCGCGTGGGTGGCTGGGAGCGACGCGACGCGACGGTGGTATCGCCCGCCCGCCTGCCCATCGCCCGCCGCCGCAAAAGCGACCGCGAAGCGCGCACCCGTCCGTCCGCCGCCACCGCCCGCAAAAGGGAAGCCCATTACCCACCCATTCGCTCACCCGTACCACCTCATATAGGCTTCGCTTCGCAAAAAAAAAAAAACACGCGCGCATTTTAATGTTGATGCCATTAAATTGCTGGTGTGCTCCTCCGCCGCTCCATGGTAGCAGCAGCACCCGCGCTCGCATAAAAACAAATTACAATGACATAGAATAAATGTTTTCAATCAAAACGAGATGATATATGGGTGCGCTCCCGGCCATAAAACTCGCACCGATACGTAAAGTTATTCATAACAAAATAAAAAAGTTGCCTCGGTCTATTTGCAATTATTTTTAACGTTTGTATATTGTAAATTGTTTAGATGTCCATTTCTCTAATCGAGCCAACACGATGCATCATTTGTGCCCCCTGGAAAATTACTTGTATTGGACTTATCATTTATAAATAATGCACTTTACGTTTACACGCGTGGCCGGGCGCCGGTCAGCGTTAACCTCGATGTCCTGCGATAAATCTCGTTTCGCGAGTGTGGCGGCGGCGGTGGGTGGCCGTTCGCGACTGGACGTACTCCGCCCCCGAGCCGTCACCCTCCCCCAAGCCCATCCCCAACCGTTCATTCCCCTAGCACGCCGTGCCAACCCCCGCCGGTATCAGCCCCCTCACCCCGGTAGCCATTGGGCGCTTTTATTTCATATCGAGTGTTTTGTGATGGGTTTGGGACTGCAATGGTTTTCGGTTCGAAACGTGACTGGTGGAATGCTGGTGTTTTAAAATGAATCGTGCTTATTAGTTGGGGGTTTTCTTCTTAAAATGTCCTGAACTACAGTAAGTAATTGACTAATAACTGGGTGCTTAACTAATGCTCACATCAAGTAAGTTAAGTTTTGAAATGGAAACCGCATATTCATTTCATCCAAAACTCTTTCAATTTTTGTAAAATTATTTCATGTATTTGTTTGGTTTTTTTACATTCAAAATAGTTACAAATGAATTATACAAACATATATATATATATATATATATATATATATATATATATATATATATATNTATATATATATATATACACCTTTACATGGTTATTAAATAAATTAAAACGCATAGTACACTATGAGGAATCAGTCTGTCATTGACACACTTGAATTATAATAAATGCGTTAAGTCATATTTATAAACCATTTTTTCTCAAGTGTACAAGAAAAAGCCATTCATTTATTACTTCCAATCGTAGACTTTTGTATCTGCACGTCAGATATGCAGTTCTCAAAATTACCAGACCACTCATTTATATCAGTTGTGAAGAATGTACGTTTCTTATTTTCATACTACGTTTAAAGAGTTTTTGGCATTCTAATACGTTCTTATATTCGGTTTATTGAAGTATATTTGGTTTGCAATATTTAAAAACTGTAGGACGTCTTCACCGAAAACATAAAGAAGTACTCGCTATTTCACGAATACGGCACCCGTAATTAATTCCCAGTTAAATGAAAGAATTTCCGCGTTCATAAAGCAAATATTTACGGAGTACTTTTCCAAAATTAGTGTCCTCTAATTTCACAAACACTAAGGATAATGGCGTTCCATTATCTGTCCCTGAAACTAATTCCATT
Source organism: Laupala kohalensis (assembly GCA_002313205.1). Taxonomy (NCBI): domain Eukaryota; kingdom Metazoa; phylum Arthropoda; class Insecta; order Orthoptera; family Trigonidiidae; genus Laupala; species Laupala kohalensis. Next base: position 1,968,076 of record NNCF01127356.1, read on the forward strand.
TTGTTGAAACATTTCAGTTAAAACTTCAATAAACATGTCTTCAACTCCTGCACCCGATCTCCGATGCAAACGTAAATCTCGTACAGAAAGTATACCATCAATCCCTGTCATAGGTTTTTCGACCAAGGAAAAAAAAACCCGAGAGAGTGCAATCCTCTAAATATACTTCTTGGTATTTCTATCTCACACGTGTGCGTATCTAATGGATACTCGTTGACGCGCAACCGTGTCTGTGAAGAGCAGGTTCTGACCGTGGAAAAAATTCCTTTTTGCCTCTTCTTCTCATCTGACGCGAACGCACATCTCTAGCAAATGTATATCGAATTACGTATAGTTTTGATGAAAATATTTTATTTAACTTCCTGATATTCTCATGGTACTTTATGATTTATTTGACATCTTTTTACTCGGTGGACGCGGAGAGTGACATTAGTTGAAACACACACTTAAACATTAATAATTCCTTAACATTAATTATGGCATATTTCTATCGAATATTACATATTCTTCCTGAATAAGCGCCGAGTCACTTGCTCGATGACTGGGGTTTAAAATCGGGTAGGTGAAGGAATGACTCCCGAGATCGATCTAATTCCCATATCCACTTACTTTAATTTTAAATGAGTACCAGGACCAACTAGAGAGTAAAGTCAGCATGAATAATCTAATTCTTGAACCTAAGATAAGAATTCCAAGTGCTCCACATTCTGTGGACATTCCTCAAGGTCTGAAGTAGGAACAGTCAAGTCTACCCTACATTGTTCTAATATTTCTTCTCATTGTAAATATATGAATGTATATTTTTTTACTGCTGCTTATTGGTGATGTAGGAAGAATGCTGATCTGTGTCTCCATGGTCTTTACTCCACTTGCGTCGGCCAATATCGACCGACATTGACCACTAACCGACTGGACTGGGCAGTGGTCTAGTGGTCTTCACTTCCACGATACCGCTGAACGGGAGAGTATGGGTTCAAACCCTGCTCGACCGAAGTAGGTGAGATTTTCAAGTGGAGGTTCTCTCACTTTTCAGACAATTGTCGGTAAGGTACCATAAGTTACCCAGCAACCCAACAACTATTCCCTCACTCAAGTCATGGTTAGGTGGAAGAGCAGGTCTCAAGTACCGAACCTCACCATAAGACATAATAAACAAATGAACACAATTGAAATTTGTCACGTTAAAGAATTTCAGTATTACGCACCAATCGCCAGACTAAATTAAGGAAAGAAAATGTCAAACTCATTCGACCCCTCAAACATTTTTAGAGAACATAAAAAACCGTATGTGAAAGTATAACCCTAGGAGGTAAAACCGGGAAGGTGTGTCGTACCCTCCGTTCTGAGCTCCTAGTTCGGTTATCAATCATCTAGTCAGTAAACTCCCATCTCGGCCACGAATCACTAATGCGTGAGTTCAGCTCGATTGTGAAGCTCGGTGTGTTTTCAGTGAAGATTTTCGTACATTTATTTTTCTTTCCAATACTCGCGATTGTTTTGAGCGACACAAAAAGCAGATAAAATTTTGGTAGTTACACAGCCTTAAGCACGTTATTTGCCCGATTTATTGCACTCACTCATCTGATTCGGGTCTGTGGTCATATTGACTTCTGTGTCTCTAGTGGTGTCAAACCGGGTTGGTACCAAATGCATCTTCATTCAAAATTTCCCCGCAGAACCTTAAACTACTTCGACACGAGGATATTCTACTAATACCGACAGCAGTGGTGTCTTCGCTTCCAC
>NNCF01127356.1:1974751-2012624 GCA_002313205.1 Laupala kohalensis
TATATATATATATATATATATATATATATATATATATATATATATATATATAAAATTACGAATATTGCTGGGTCTAGAATATGAATTATCGAAAAACCTTCACTGAAAATTTCAAATTAGAAAGTTTAATATAGACTTTAATGGAAAAGTGAAGAGACCTAATAAAATACTCAAATTATTGAAATTTTCGAATTGAAGGATTCAGAATTACAGATGTTTCACCGTATATAGTGACAAAACCCATTTTGTGTCATCGACGGACGCCGTAATAGTTCAACATCGGTTTTCTTTATGACGAGAGACAGAGTGAGAAGATTGCGTTTTATAATACTGAAAAAAAACACACAAATAAGAAAAGCAAAATGTCTAGGTCATCTACAGTGACAAATATTATAATGCACATTCCAAGTTTATTTACCTACAAAGTTAAACTTTTGACGAATAGCATGTGTCTGATTACGTGCGAAGACGACCCGCGTTTTTCGTCTCTCATCCATGCTCGGCCCTGTCGATGTTCATAGTCCCGCAGTTCATAGTTGAAAAATTATTTTACTTAGATATGAAAAATACCTTTTTCCGTAATATCTACTAATAAAAGTGAGTTATTAGGAATGTCTGTAATGAAAATGGGAAAAATTATTTGAAATTTCAAAAAAAATTTGCAACTAAATTGCAAATTTTTGTTGTGAAGATGATTACAAGAGCAGAAAGACAATTAAAATTGACTACTAATCAGTAGATGTGAATCTTCATTCGCATGACTGTTGACTATTAAGCTTACTAATGTGTCCGCTAGAGTTCAATTGCGTTACGTGAGGTGGAAAATCCACTGAACGTATTGTCTACGTGATCGAATCGTAGATGCAAAATTACATAAAGGATGTGAAGAACATTATTTTCAAGTATATAATCTAAAAGAGAAATAAGAATTCAGAAGTCTTAACTATGAGCTTTGGTTATAAAGCTTTCGGCGTAAAGAGTATTTTCCTTCTACCAGCATTTTAAAATAATTACGTGCATATTACCATACAATACAGAAAACCTAATATAACGGAATAGAGAAATATGGAAGCTATCATAGAATCCAAACCTGTTGGCGAGTGGTTTTAATACCAGAAAATCCAGTAATGATTGTTTTACGGTTCTTTTAAATTCTGGGCAACGCCGGGCAGTTCTGCTAGTATCTGAATATATTTTATATAAGACGAACAGTGATATCATTTTTTAGGTTAATAATTTTAAAGTTGCTATGGGAAAAATATTAAATTTATAAAAGCCAGAAATCTTTGGGAACCGCGGATAGAGATGTCACGTTATGTCGTGAATGAAGCTCGGAAGGTGATTCTTGTTCTAATCCAAATCAGATGGGGGAATAGAACCTTCGTCCATTGGTTCCCGAACTGTTTCGAGTTACGAACCGCTTTCCCTATCTGAATGAGGAAACCTCTTTATGAAAAATATACAAACAACACACATAGCACTGAAGTCTGTGCAAGCTGTTTAACGTCCATAAATGAACCAAACGTTTGCTTTCTTCTTTAAAAAAATCACGAGAATTGTAGATATAGGTGGGAAGTGACGGTTGATGGTTTTAGACAAATTTTGCCATCACAGTCAACACACTGTCTCTCAGACTATCTCACCTGCCTTTGTAAGTGTTGCTTCGTGGTTTCTTTTCTGCAGACGCGGTTAGTCGCATTGACGCACAAGACGTTGAATGCCCTTTTGAGTTTGATGAGACAACACATTTCCGATTTGGTTCCTCTCCATTTCCTTTTCGGACTTCTACTTTTATTCGAACAAGTTATTCTGTTTTGATATGAACGGAAATGATTCCGATGTCCAACTGACACTCGTTTTCTCCACAATTAGAAACAAATAGATCGTTAGAACCACATATAGGACAATTCTGATATTTGTCATTATAATAATGAAAATACCACAACAAAATTAAAAGCATATATAAGACCCGCCATTATTTAAAAAAAATCGCGTAATCTTTTAAAGAATCCGCAAACTCTCGGGCTCCACTGCCTTGATCTACGGTCACGAGGTTGCTATGTTCGATTAAACGCAACCGGTGAATACAACAGCGTTCTCAGAATTGTGGCATGTAGTACAAGCGCTGTATAATTAAGTTTATTACAACATTTCTTATTTTTAGACGTTTTCGTTTTTTTAAAATGTGTATTAATTATTAATGTTAAAAATGTGTATTTTTCGTTTAAAATATGGATCTGTGACTGGAATTGATGGGATGGTCCGTTGCTTGCTTCCAGAAAGTAAATAAATTTATTATTCACCACGTGGTCATAGGCAATTTGTAACTTTTTTAAATAATAAATTTTATTTATATTTGCGATTTGCTGTCGAGGAGTAAGCGCAAGTGATTGCTGCTCCCCAACATTCCATATTAGATGTCATCTTATGATGATTTTTCAATTTTTACCATCTACTTCTAATATAGTTTTTTTGAAAAATAATTCGTGAATGACTCGGATCAAACGGAATGAAAGGTCATTGGCCGCTTTCGTCTTATGAATGCTCTCGCTTATCCCCTTCAACGGAAAACGACTCTCTTTCAGCGAACACCAAAAAAGCAAAGAGTGGTAGATTAGCAGCGAGCAACGCGACAACCACACGGACCGAAACCCTTCTTCCTACCCTCACCCCACCCTCACCCACCCATCACGCCGTTGACCCAGAACCCATCCTCCCCTCCCCTTCCCTGCCCCATGAGTCCTGCTCTTTCGATGCGAGCTCGGATTCAGTCAGCAGCCAACATTTACTCACACTTTGTGCGTCACGGTAAATAAGCGATCAATCACTCGCGGGATGAAGGTCGGGAACTGAGTGACGGTGACAGTAGAGGCAATACGACGGCAGAGGAGATGGTGACGGTGGAGGGGGAAAAGGTGATATACAAGACACTGAATATACACATTTCCACTTTCAAAATAATGTGGGACAATTTACCGTATAACTTTCTCGAGTACAAAAAAATATTGTAATTTATTAATATTCCATTCGATGTGCAAATATATTAGAGACAATCAATTTACGATACAACACTAATATATTTCATCATTACCTGAATAAAATCACGTATTCACCCGATAGTCGCGTGGGGGAACCAACCGCGACAATTACAATATTTAAATTTTACGTCACTTACTCTGATTGTCTATTAATCTATTAATATTCCATTCGATGTGCAAATATATTAAAGACAATCATTATAAGATACAAAACTGATTTATTTCATGATCTCTTGATAGTTAAAATCACATATTCATAATGGTTGAGGACAACAACTTTTCGATGCCAAGACCCTAGTCTCCTCTTCAGGTTCATTCCATTCCATTAGGTTGCACTACTACGCATATCTATAACATATAAGATAAAATACGAATCAACTATATCATAACAGTACAAATTTTTTAGTAAAAAATAAAGTAAAAATACTGTTATGACATTGTTGAAGTTCGTATTGTGTGTAGTAGTGCAACCTAACAGAATGGAATGAACCTGAAGAAGCTAGAGTCTTGAACTCCAAACGTTGTTGTCCTCAACCATTATGAATATGTGATTTTAACTATCAAGAGATCATGAAATAAATCAGTTTTGTATCTTATAATGATTGTCTTTAATATATTTGCACATCGAATGGAATATTAATAGATTAATAGACAATCAGAGTAAGTGACGTAAAATTTAAATATTGTAATTGTCGCGGTTGGTTCCCCCACGCGACTATCGGGTGGATTCTACCGAAAGTTAGGTTCCTACGGGAATGACCCGGTGAGTGAACGAAATAATGGCACCAAGTTGAAATATTTAAAGTTTGATGGACATCGAACAGTCCCGAGTCCAAAAATAAGTTTGTGACTGATTACAAAAATTTGTCACAAAAATAGTTAAAAGCGTATAACCGAGTGGAGGATAGGAGGATAATAAACTTTATGTATTACTCTCCGAAATCAAGCAAGGAAACATCCCATCAATTCCGACCGAAGGGCCCAATAATCAGCGGTGAACATATCTTTTTTGCGCACCATTATGGCGTAGGCGCGTGTAAAGAAAGAACAAAAACCGCTACTCGTTGTAATATCAACAGAATATTTAACAAGTACAATGTAATATATTTGCTGCACGGTCTAGTCCTTTTTCTTTACAGAAATGTGATAGGTCGCTTACACGTAGAGTAAAGGATACGATTTTAGGCTTGTTACGAATTTGGGTACCTGAAGTGGTTCCAGAGTGAATATAATAGTTCTGTTTGTCTCATAAGGTGATTTCACAGTGTTTCACGTTCCATTGATGAGTTGAACTACGATGATCAAAATGAATATACACTCTGCTGGAGCTAATTCGTATAGATCTGAAAACGTCCCGGAAGTTTTTTTTTTTCGACGGATTTTCCTTATACATTCTGTATAATTGGAAAGTAAAAAGTATGAAATTTGATAATCCGCCGATAAAAGATGACGTATTTTATTAAAAGGTCATTTTTGTCATCTTATCTATCGGGGTGATTTATTTCGTTACTTCACAGGTTTTAACTGCGTTATTCCATAACGAAATCCCCTTCAAAATAAATAAGTTAGAAATCAGGAATAGGACGAGGTTTATTCTATTAAACAGGTGCATAAACTAAGTGCTCGTAGAAAGAAAAAGAACATCATATAACATGGAAAAAATATTTTGGTGACAACGACAGGAGGGCACGTCAAATCGTCTGCAATTCCTGAGAATACAGGGTCAGTGCAGTAGCCTGCTGCACTAACGAATTTGAGTTGTAGTAATCTTCAAGTTTCACTTCACAAAGTTCAATCACAATGTTTATATGCTGCAGTTACGACACTTAGTCGTTTGACTGATCTGAGCTCGAGTAGCGAGGAAAAATCGTCTCGGTCATCCGTGAGCCGGTCGTAGAAGAGCGTTTAACACATAGGTTCTCTCCATAGGAGCTCTCTAGTCAGAATGAATTCTAGTTGTGATCACCGAAATAATTTCACCTTGGTAACCTTCTGATTCGTCGAGAGAATCCTTTGTCGTTGTTCTGGAGCCTTCCTAACAGCGTTCGTATTTCTTGTCAATAAGTCTTGCCTTGACAGCTATTCTGGAACCTTCCTAACAGCGTTCGTATTTCTTGTCTAGGAACGCGTACACTTCTGTCGTTCTTTGGAGTATATAAACAAACGTTCGTTTGTCTTGCGTTCGGTATCTTTGAGTGCAGAATGTCTTCCGTGTGACAACATGTAATATTTATGCAAGTGAGTAATAACATGCATGGATTGATAATATGTAGCAGTTGTGAGTGATAATATGCTGCTACACCTAAAAAAACAATATTACTTTACGGATAGAACTATATTGAGAGAAAAGCTTAAAATGAATCTTACTTCCCTAATAATNTTACGGATAGAACTATATTGAGAGAAAAGCTTAAAATGAATCTTACTTCCCTAATAATTTAAAAAATAGTAAAATATTCTAGGTTAAAACCCTGAAAAGACTTAAACACTACAGATATTCTATCTTCGAAATTCTTCCTGTACTACAATTGACAGTAAAAGAATTGTTATCAATTATACCCCACTTTAACATCTTAGTTTAAAATTCGTTAACGTGTATGCTAGCACATCGAAAACGACCCATATTTCTCATGATTTTCTTCGTTTCGCGTCACATGTGGAGAGTAGTTCAGAGAGAAACAAAATAAATTACTATGGTAATTCCTTTCGCTGTGAGGTCAAAATTATAAAATTTTAATCAGAAATAGGCACACGTCAATATCAACTAAATTCTTCTTAAGTGAGCTATGTTGCTCGCTAAAGGGAGTCATGTACCTATGAACGAGTCCGAGCTTTACCGATTTCGTCATCATACGCTCCTTTTTTTCCTATTTATTAATTAATCCATAATGAGTTGTGGATTTATCACATGTGTCATTCCCCATTTTTGTCTATCATACAACTCAATCACTTATACTCTTAATGAATGAGATGCATGAAAACAACCCTTTATTCATAGACTCTTTATCTATTAATTAATCATTGCTACTTGCTCGGCATATATTCGTATTTATAGCTCTTACAGCAACTCACATTTATCTTAAATCTCAATATCTCATGTTCGTGCGCTAAAAGTACTCTTTGTTCTGCACAGCATGAAATAATGTGATTACATTTCGAGATATTATGAAGCTAATCTCGATTTACAAAGCAGACGCGTGTCTCATTGTCTTTTTCATATCTTCAATGTTGTCAAATTCTTATTTTCTATAAAATTACTATTTTCTACACATTTAAAGCACAAACCACATTGCTAAACACAAATCAAAAATTGCTATTTCCTACACATTTGAACCTCTAGTTATATTTTACTTTGACTACATAGTATAAAAATACACACAAATTGCTCCAAATTTCGCTATGTTCTGAATTAATTTTACTTCAAATGCATTGCTGTTAGTATCCAGAACAGTATCATATCGTGTTACTCTCTGAACCCTCATTCCGAACTCAAGGGAACACAAGAAAAACAGAATGAAATTTCGTATTTTGGCAATAAATGTTGGCATTTCTCACACCACTATACCTAATTTTTGTAAAAATATATCGTTCCTTATACATCCACAAAGCACAACAAAGTGCCAATCAAAGAAAACAAAGATTTTTTACAATAACATAAATACGCGTAAAAAGTTCTTCACGAGATCTTACCAAGAAGAATTTTTTTTTCCAACTTATACGCTTGTATGTTAGCTATTATTAACATTTATTCGAGAATACATGCATCAGTTATGCTTACAATCAGTGTTTGAATAAAAGAATACGTAGAGGTGGGGGGGGGTTACTTTTGATACTTGTCTTTCCATGTATGGTACTTTACAAAATTATCAAGAAAATGACATTACATTCAGGGAATAGCATATAAAAGAACCACGTGGTTTTTGTACTTTTGAATTTAATTATGATCTAGGTCTACTATGATAAACATGGTTGTGATTATAATTGATGCAATTATATGTTTTGGCAATTATAATTGACAATCATGAGAGGTTTAGATATTTTACCTGGGTTGGAAAGGAACATAATATGTAGAGGAGGGGGAATGTCAGTAGGGGAAAAATTCCCTGACTTCCCTGACAATTGAAAGAAATGTTTTGTTCTGTATTATCTTTTACGAATGAAAATATTTAAACGAGTAGTTTTTAATTCATCAATTAATAATTTTCTTTTTTTACGCAGTGATGTCTTTAGCTCTTCCCTGTCTCTCTTTGTTAAATTCTTCTAGAACCATGAAGGCTGCTACGATAACCTTAGACCAGACATCCGCTCAATTTGCTGTTCATACCGTCTTTTTCCATTGTTTCCGAAACACGCGATCTCACTTATCTCTCCACTTCTTTTTCTCTTTTTCTTAATTAAGACTCCTATTCTCACCACCCATTATTTTCTTTGCCATCTCTTCCCCAAAGTTTCCTGGTGAGTCTTTTACTAAGTTCACTTTCCTACTCATTACCTATCGATCGTATTCTTTACATATATTCTTTCTCTGGGTGACCAGACTCCTCTCACAAATCGTTTTCTGTTTTTGTTTGTCTTAGTTTTTTATTTTGAGGAGGGATGAATTGAGGAGACCTTGCGCGTATATGTTGTTTGAAGCAAAAATGTTCTCTAAAGTATAAATTTCTTCTCGCGTGTTTCTACAAGAGGTACATTAAAAGTAGTCTTAAATGTTTTCCATTAGACACATGCAAATTCAATACAGAAATAGTTAGTTCTGAAAATTTAAACGCTATAAAACAGCTATATTGTTTGTTAGTTTTCAGGTAAATACCCGTTTATTTCGAAAGACTATTGACGCAATACCTGGCGATCAATTTCGAAGTGTTCAAAAATATCGGGTATCGTGACTCTAGGATTATGCGTAATAATTCTCGGGACTCCGGGACAGAAACCGCGAAACCAGAACTTATACGACTTGAAAGTCTCGTCACACTACCTATCTCCAATTTTAATTCAATTTCCTTTAAAAAAAATTAGGAGTCTCAAAATTATCCAACGATAGGAATGTATTCCGCATCGTTATCTATTTTGTTAAAGCATCTCCTTCTCCCTGCTCCACTAGTTCTCCTTCCTGTTGTGGATCGATAAACGAAAAATATAATACGAAATTTTTATTGTAAAGCACTGAAAACATAAATTATTTTCTTCTAAATTTGTTCTTTTTTTACAAAACATTTCATTAAATAAACACGTTCTTTGAATTTAAGAATATATTTAGAATTATCTTCAAATTTCTTTAGTATTGGGTGCACTTGTGGGTTGTTCTGTTTCTCCTATGAACCAATCGCTCCTCTGTTACTCACTTCCAGTACCTCGATCTTCGTTCTCTATCGTTTATCCCTCATCATGCATCTTCTCTCGCATGCATTCTCCGTGCACTCCTTCCGTCCAAACCGTGCCCTCGCCAGCTCCAACCGCGCCAACGGCTGCCCTCCCGACGCGGATAATTAGGCGCGTTGAGGGTGCGGTGGCGGCAGGCATTAAAAGCCAGCCGGTGGCGGGGTTGGGCGGTGGATGGGTGGATGAGGCGGGGGCGGGTAGAACGGTGACCATATGGCGAGGAGAGCCCCTGGTCGCGGGGGCCGTCAGCGTCACTCGCTTACTCGCTCGCTGCTGGTTGGCTTCGGGTTACAGCAGCAATGCGCCGCGTGCGACCCTGGAGCGGCGCAGCGCGGCGCGGCACGCGGCGATCGCCCGATAGCGCGTCGTGACGGAGGGACTAAGATGGCCGGCGAGGAACGCGTGGCATTGCACGGGAAAGACTGATGGCGGCATACAAGCAACGGGCCCAAAGGGGGATAATTCGGATTCAAATATCTTGTTGGAAGGGGTAATTTCTTCACTACAACTAATCGCACAAACATATTTTATTTGTTTATTTATTTCATATTATAATACATTATAACCATGTCATTACGATTCTCACTCTTTTTTTCGATCCCTTAATTATAATTGCTCTTCGTCGAGAAGGCGGGCGCACATCTACCTCATTGCCAAGTTGTTTTCTTGATCATATCGCTTCCCAATTTCTAGTGCACATTGCCGAAAAATTTCAAACACCCTTTTTTTCGCAATTAATTTCCTCTTATAATGATTTCTCTGACTATGTAATACGACTACGCGTGAGACGGAAAAGTGCAACATTAAAATGGTAAAAGATTATGTGTATAATGTACTTTCCTATAATGGGAATGTGCGCTTCCAGTAAGTGAAGCAGGAGCGTAAAAAACAGAAGAGACAAATTAAATAGGAAAGGTGAAAGAAAATTTCCACATTATGACACTGTTAAATAAGTGGATGATATGTAACATAATATTTGTTCCAATTGATACGGCGAAATGAAATCAATTAATTATTAATCGTAAATTCTTCACTGAGAAAACAATTTGGAGGTGATTGCGTTAAGATTGGATGTGAGATCCAAATTTGGAGCAAGGAAAGATCCAAACCTTTGGATGTGACCTATAGGTACCGTCGCACGAGAATGTCCCAGAGCTGACCTCCGAAAATGAACTAACCTCCAGTTATACGCGCTAAACCAAAAACGTCCGCTTCATTACATAAGAAAGTATTGGGTTGCAATGTACTTACACGCCGTAATAAGATCCGTCTACGGTATTTCCACTGGACGCTCAGCTCTAGATCATGACGTTTGACTGCTCTGTGGAATGTTTTATGCTAAAGCTTACAGCCCTCGCACTCGATGACAATGAAATAGAAGACTGACCCATTTCTCAGTAGTGTGGGAGAAGCTTAGTGACATCTGGATGGGGTCAGCTGAGGGAGAATGTTAGCGGGTTAAGGATCAGCGGAGGACGATGTGTGAATGTTAGGTATATACACACAGCGCATGCGCAGACTGCACCATTTTTTCAGTGCGCGAAATGGAATGGGACTTTCTCATGGGACATTCCGTGTCCCGACCTCATTGGAATACTTTAAGATTGGGATGTCATATCCAAAGGTTTGGAGAAATTCTTTGCTTCATTTCATACTGGATCTCTCATCCAAACTTGATGTCTCATTGTCGAAAGACTAAGTCGACACACCTGAGATATTTCTAAAATTTAATTTTATAATTGCCATATCTATGTTATTAATCGATTTCAAATCAAAATGTAAAGAATAATTTCCCATATTTTAGTTTCAAGGTCGGTGATAACCATATTTCGTTATTAACTTATCCCTTATTTCATTCAAGGTTGAACGTAGATCATTTTGGGCAGGTTTCCCATACTAGTAGTGCCTTAGGTCATTAGTCACATCGATTATTTCACATTTATAAATATTTAGTTTCTCTATTTAATATGACGTAGGGACTTAATGAAGCATTCTGGGAAGGACTTCATGACCTATTCTAAAGAAGAGCATTCTTGGTTTTTCTCCTGTTTGCCTTTTAGCACTTTGATCGGACTTGATGGGATGACCCCTTTGCTTTCATAGAGTTAGGAGATGAAACCTGCAATCTTTTAGTAAGCTTAGAATGAAAGTTGTAAATTACAACAAGAAACCTAGCAAGGCACAGTGAACGTGACTGCGGAGAAATTGTTTTATTAAAGTAAAAGTACTAGGAAATACCAAATTTTGGTTTAATTTTTGATTTACGAAAATACTTTCTTTCGAATAATGTCATTTGTTGTTCTCTATTCGTTCAATTTGATAGAATAATTTCAAACTTGACATTATATTCTAGAGAGGACAATTGTCCACCGGTCTCTTTGCCAAAAAAATTTCGTCCGCGACTGAAGAACATTATTCGATTTTTGGTAAAATAATAACTTACAACTAATTTGAATACTTAAATATAATATATTTTATGTAGAACGCAAGGGTATGTATATTCACTTAATATTTACGACAAATGTATACGAATTTATTAGAAAGCTCACGTAAAAATCGAAAAAAGAAACTGGAGTAGCGCATAGATAATCACCCTCGCCTCTGGCGGAGGTGTGCGGTCAAACGCTATAATGGAGAACTGTGAAAGCAGTGATCTAAAAACGACGGGTAGTTGGGGAGGAGAGGGGGGGGGCGGCGATGTAGCACGTCACCTGCGGGAGACGAATTGCTAGGGAGTAGGTAGCGCACGGTTTCCTTACATCTTTTGAATGCTCTTCTGCTCCACATTCAACAAAGAGCTCTGTACCGGAGGACACAAGTTCGCTTCTAGCTGATGTCAAGCAGGCTCTCTATATTCTGCTATTCGATTTCAAAATAAAACACATTTGTCCCCTTTTCATATGCACGAATTAATATGGGTTGCAATAGGCATTTTTTTAGATTTTGGGGGAAATTTTGAGAGTTGTTTCAAGAAAAAAGTTGATTATTTCTTTGCGCATTTTACCATTTTGTCTGAAATTCCGTTTATTTTAAGCACGCATCTAAAACACATCCGAGATAATCCTCTACCCTCCAGAGAATCTTAACGCTCCCTCCCTTTTTTGCAAAATCTTGAAAATTTAACTTCGATCTATTGAAAGAATAAACTACATGTAATTAAAGAAGTAGTAAAGGTTTAGCTAGTTATTATTTAGATTAATTAGTTATTATTAGAACGAAAGTAACGTTCTATTCGGTTTTATGATCATACATATTTTTCAAGACTTTTTTTATTTACCTGGATAATATAGCAGATATTACTATTAGTCATATAAAACTTTTTATTACTGTCATTATTATTATTTATATTATTACACTTTTCCCTATCTGCTAGTAGCAGGCATGTGTCACTCGGTTTCATATTTACTGTTAAACAGAATACACAAGACATCAGAACACTTATAAATCAATAAATTAATTAATTTTCAAAAATGCATATAATAAAGCATATATAGTAGTATATGATAATACATTACTCCCGTCTAATATTGTTTCTACAAGCATGGTCAGACACAACAGTGCTGTCAATAGTCAGGACGCACGAAGTCAAGTAATATCCTTTTTAAATAAATGAGTCAAGTAGCTTGTTTTCATAATGTAATTTTAAATAAATTTTCTGGGAAAGGAAAAGGTGAAAATTGAAATAGTAGGAAATCTCGGACATTATTTAATGCTCTTAAATACGAGAGTGCATTCGTGTGATTTACCTCAGAAAAGGAACTAAAACGTTTTTTTTACGGATTTTTTATATTAATTTCCTCTTATTACAATATCAATAAAGAGATAGTTGATCCTTTTCTTTAAAAGCACCACGTCGCCATATTACAAGAATGTGTCCCTCCCCACCACGAGGAGGTGGAGGGGGTGCATTCCTCTATTATGCAATTCCTTTCAAAATGCTACGTATTTGACACAATTTACTCACGAATTCTGCGAATGCTTCATACGCTTGCTCTGATCGAATTATCCCCGGGCAACTACGTATATTGAAGATACTTCATTTATTATAATCACAATATATTCCCTGCGTTCTTCATCATTATATTGACATTCCCATAATTTGTGGTTTCTGTTTTCCTTACCAGCTTTACACATACCTAACTCATCGTCCCTTGTCTTGATCTTATATAAATATTCCTTGAAGTCGCCATGTCCTGTTAACATCTTTAGAACCGCTGGTGTTGGTTTAAACCATTTTTGCGGTTACTCATGTTATCTGATTTCCGTGATAAATTGATATAATTTTCTCCCTCTGTCTGTCGTTCGCCAACTTGCCACGCATCTAATAAACGTTGCGTTATTCTCAACTAAAATGTTATGGGACATTTACGTATGATGACGATTTTCGCCTTGATCGGGTTGAGGTTTTGGAACAGAATCGAGAAAACGTGAGTGCCATGTCGGGAATCGAGTGAGGATCTTTCGCTCGTGACAATCCTGATGGATGAGCTGGTCCTGGATCGCGTGCTGGGCTCCACTGTGGCTAGCGCGTTTCCGTCTCCCCTCTCCAATCCCTTAAGGGTGTTGATCGCTGAAGAACAGACGTCCAGACAAAGGCCTGTCTGCGGCCTCTTCAATATGCAGTGGATGATTACAGAGTCTGCGGTCTTCTCCTTTCTCATATGACGCTCCTTCCGCACGATACGTGTTCCTTGTTTATGGAGTTGTACGTGTTCTCCAATCTATGTGCTTATTACTTTTTCCGAAATCCTTCTTGGGGAGTATTGAAATTTTGTGAGAATCTAAGGGGAAGTTACGATTCATACGAAAATCGGAAGGAATATTTAATGCTTTGGATCAAGACATAAGATGGAGAAGTGTGTTCGATATGAATTGGTGCAAAATTTCCAGCAGATGCGGTTGACCTAATTTCCCAAATTTTCCTGATTTCCCTGAATGCCTGTAAAATTTAGGATCTATGTTTTCTCAGTTGGCTGATGTAGTACAAATTTTTATCGTTAAGTTGTCGGTCAACGTTCTTGAATCGGTGAAAGATGTAGTACACTACAATAAGTAATATTGCCCTCACTCAGTGTACAAGAACTAGATCTTCCTTTAACGGTTTTCGATTACGTTAGGAACTTATTTTGAGAGCTCACTTTTACGGCTGCTGCAATATGGGCTCTCTCTGGGGGACGAGCAGCGACCCGTGGAAATTGGAAAATCTGGTTCAATATAAATTATGTGGATATTATGGACCAAAGAAAGGTTTATCGAAAGAAAACATAAAAACATAATTTAAATAAAGTTATATTTAAATTTGTACTATATGTCTCAATTAATCTAAAACAATGTCACTAAGAAATAATTGAATCATCAGATATTGTTGAATGATTCAAAATATGTTATCTAATATTACTACACTAGATAAAATGACTGCTTAGTGTTTAAAAATTAACAGTATACATTAAAATTGTTGGTAAAGGATAACGTACCCAGATACTCTAGAATGTACTCGTGTATCACAGTTTCCGAAAACTTTTAATTTTCTTCGGGTATATCTCTTAAATACTACGAAGTCTCTCCCCACGCAGGAAACATTTCTGCTGGAATCATTGTGCTGCCAGCATTTCATTCTGAAAGAAATTCTTTCGCCGTATCCTTTCCTACCGAAAGAATTAACTCTAGCAAAGATTCTTGCTACCATATTCATCACTCCGAACAGGATTTACGTCGACTCTTACTCGAGTGGTGTAGGCTATAGTGAGAATAAAACTAACAAAATAATGCAGGAGCTTAGGTAGGGTTATAATGTTGATAAAAAGTATAACAATATAATGCTTCTGATAATGTAACAATTACATATCGTTTGCCAACCTGCACGATTGGCGAGAATTGGTGCAGAAACAGCTCGGTGTTCAGCAATTTTATTTATCCGACATGGATGTCTCTCGGTGCAACTCCATCCTGCAGAAAAATAGACCTTTTAGAATTAAGAATCTGAAAGCTCGCAAAAATCCTTGTAATATTGAAGAAACAGAGTTAGAACAAGAATGCTATGATATAACGGGCGAAAATATATCGCACCTACGAGTATTATAAAAGTGATATATTGATTAAATTTTATCAAGTATGTATCAAATGGCATTTTAAGAAGCAATTAACTTTTGTAAGTTAATGCTGAATTAATTATCAACATTTTGGAGTAATAAATTTTATCTGAGTTAAATATTATTGATATCTCGTAATTATTCATGCACAAGAATGTTTCACTGCAAATAAAATTCGGATGTCAAAACCTTTGTCATCATGGAAGGATGTCGAGAATGTTTTCAAAGAAAATAGAGATGAAAGAAAAATATAAGAATGACAATGGCAATGAGGATGAACTGATACCTCCGGATGTATCACAGAGGAATAGATTTCAGATGTCCAACTTCGGACGTCCGTTTGTCTATACCGCGACTATTTGCGATTTAGGAATAGTTGAGATTTATGTCAGGTCAACGGAGAAGGTTGAATACATTTTACATGCATGAACACTATTCAGTGGATTCAAACGAAACTTTCACGGTCGTAATATTTAGAGTTGGAGTTCATCACTAAGGCAGATTTCACTTTGATACACTGCGAAGAAATTATAGATCTACTGCACATTCTGCATCTATACGTATCTGCCCGTAATTGCTCTTTCTGATATTTTTAATTCTCTCTCTAAACCCTGATGTCGCTCACGAAGAAAACCCTAGGTTTGGATGTGAAATCCAAATTCAAAGAAAGGAAAGAATTTCTCCAATCTCTTATCTTTAAGATACTATAAGGTAGGGGTGTCACATATAATAGAATGCCATTACACTTCCTACACTATTTGGCAAGCCACATTTAAAAGTTGAGATGTCACATTAAAACGTCGGGATGTCGATTTGGAGATATCCTTTGCTTCCTCTGAATTTGTATCTCATATCCTAACTTGTACCCTTAATGACAAAGAATTAAAAATATCTGAAAGGGCAGTTATAGATTTGCTGCATGTATAGATAGAGAATGTGAAACAAATCCGCGACTTTTTTTATTTCTGACGTGAGAAATAATGTAGAATAGAAGTGGAATGACAGCAATGGCGGCGACTCGAGAAGCAATAGAGAGGGTAAACGCATGAGGATGGTGCGTGGGCAGGGGGGGAAGGTTGAGCGGAGACAGCAGTAGTGAAGGGGGAGATTTAAAAGAATTTTCATCAAGCGCCTGAAGGTTTCCCCTTTCGCTTGGTAGCCGAGCTCCCGCTGGGTGCTCGCGCACTGCGCCGCTACAATAAATTACGCGCTATCTCCAATGTGACTTGGTTCTTATTTGAATATCGTATTTGAGGATCGCACACCCACCGTATCGAAAACAATAATCGACCGTTTCAAAACGAGGAAGAGAAGTCGTAATGAGTGGGTGCAAACAAATGAAGGAATGGACAAATACAACAACTAATCACTCGTTCCAAATTACTTTCTAATGTATATCTAACATATGCGATGAATTTTATGCGTATTCCATATAAAGTGCAACACAGTTCCACATAGGAATAATCTTTTGAGAGGTTTTCTCTTTCAAACGTGGTTTTCTCGACAGAAAAATGAGTTAGTGATTTGATTCTTTGTTCCTTCAAACATGTTATAATAGGATATCAAATATCTAGTAAAAAATGAAGGGTATGAAGTTATATGAGAAATTAAAAACACATCTCGATGATTTTTCTCAGAATGTTGCAGGAAAATATATTTACTGTTATTTTCGTACAGTTATGACGGCTTTTAAAATATTATGTTCACTGGATAATCCAGGTATCATAGTTTATTATATTTTTTACAAGAACTGCCAAAGGTGCGAAAATGCTCTCGCTGAACCCATTTGATATTGGGGTTACAACTTCCAGTATCTCTTAAGTATGTTTCTCCTCTGCCGTGTTGCACATGTACATGCTCCAAATCAAGTCGGACTTGTGTGAATTCATGGTCGAAAATATCAATCACACACGCACCGTAATCAGCAATGCGCCATGACGTGGTTTGACGACCGTTATGACTGACGAGACGTCGTGACCGTATCGTGTAAAGCGATATATTGACGGATTTATGTAAGTCAGTGGCCATTTAGAGTTTAAAATTTTCTTCTCGTTTCATGATTCCATCTTTACTCCCCTCGTTACATTGGACGTTTAATGGAAAGATATCTCCGAAGATTATATCCTACCGACAGCGGTGGTCTAGTGCTAGTCTTGTCTCCCACCATATTTCTGAGCGATAGAGCCCGTGATCAAACCTAGTCAGCCGAACTAGGTGAGGGTTCCAGTTAGGGATTACTTCACTAATTTCAGGCAAATGTCGGTTCAATACCATAGGCCCAACATCTCTCTGTCCCAAATTCATCGGTCTAGTAACAGTTAGGCAGAAGATCAGGCCTGATGATGGGTACCTTGCCTTATGACAAGAAAAAAATGAAAGATCAGTTGAATCAGTAATCATAAGTGAAGTATTTTCTGCACAAGAGAAACGAGAATACAGTGCAGTATACTGTAGTGAGGCGTAGAGTAAGGTGAACATCGAGCGATCGAGTGCAGACGAACAAAGGCAAACGCGCCGCAATGATGGCAGTTGCTTGTAGCCATAGCCGAGTCTGTCTTCTTCAGTGCAGGGCGTTAATGTCAAAAGCTACTGGGACAGCGGCACAAAGCTGGCGAGCTCGCATCTCGCGTAACGCCTCGTTGCTCCCTCTCCCTCTTCCCCGCCTCCACAATTCCTTCTCACACTCTTCATTCCCCTCAACATCCCAACCCCCACCCGCTGCGTTTGTTTGCCTTGTGTTATTTATTTGTTTCGTGACTTACATCGAACTCTAGGGACTTCCTTTCTCTCCCGTAGCTCCTTCTCTGGGTCAGCTTAGCTGGAGCAGCGTTGCACAGTGAAGGACATTGTACAACTTAGGCCAAAAATTTGCTGTCTCTGATTTTAAATTAATGTATTTCAAATTTCAATCGATATATTCAAATTGCTTTCAAATTATTAAAAAAGTTGGTATTCCCCCCTATGTGAAAGTAATGTATCTGAATCCTATTGATCTTCATTTCGGCACATAATTGGTTCTAAATTTGAGCTTTGAGGAACACCAAATACATTTGAAATGAATTTTGTAAGATTATATTATAATACTCGTAATACAGTTTTTGTAAGTACTACTTGATTATCAATACTTAATTTAAATATACGTGCAGTGTAGAGCACAAACATTATAGTGTTTCCGTCGTGAAAATAGTAACTGAGTGTAAAAATTACATATCTCAAATATTAGATATTTAAAGTAAATATTCATGAATTTTAGCAGAAGTAGTCACAAATTTGTATTAGTTATTGGTTATAATTTCATAATACTCTTTTCAAAATGCGTTAATTGTGTTAAAATTTCTTACACCAATTATTGACTTGGAGTAGGAATGTCACCGTGATCAATATCATTTACAACAATTCATGAGCCTTCTTTCTTCAATAACCAGTTTCCACATAACGCAGTGAAGACAGAAGAAAAACAGGGAAGCAGAGAGTTGAATACACAGATTGTTCGTTGTCCGTTACTGGTCAAGTATGACATATTTGTCGATATTGGTCCGGCATTTGTCCATATTGGCGGCGGAAACAGTGGAAAACTGAATTGAAAGAAGACACACGTTCGAGCTGTTCCACCAACGTTTGTATTCAAACAATTAACTTTACCATAATGATTACCCAACAAATTGTAAATTATACATGGGAATGGTGGCTATAATATAGGAGGTCAAAAAGGATTTTAACCATTTCATTAGAAAGATTGTTGTGTTTACCTGTAATTACCGTGAGTCGCGAATCATTTAACCAATGGATCATTTCTAGTTTTCTGCAAAGTCATAATCACAGTCTTGCAAAGAAGGAGACTTAGCAAGATACCGACACCTAAGCTACATCAAAATATTATTTTGAGACATCCGGAAAAAGTAATATAATTTCGACACTAACATTTTTAACTTTATTTCATTTTTTAATATTAAACCCTCCACTACCCTTGGGTCCTTGATTGGAATTGATGGGATGGTCCCTTGTTCGTTTCCAGAGAATAACTCCCCCACGTGTTCATACGCAATTTGCAACTGCTTTTTTTGGCAATAAAGGTTGTTTATGTAAATCAATAGCCCACTTGGATCCCTAAGGTTTGGAGCAGCAACGTGAAAAGTTTTGATCCGCAAAAACCTGTATTCCCCCCACTGTGCAGCGAGGGTGGCGGTGACGGGGGCGGGGATGCAGCCGAAGCATGCACGCGTTTCGGTTAACGCCAGAATACTAACAGCGTACGCTCCGAAGTCCCCCGAAATAACGGAAATTCTCTAGGGTGCGCTGTGTCCAACGTCCCCGCTGCCGCTGGCTCCTCCGCCTTCACCGCCTCAGCAGCCAAGTCGACGCCTGACTCCAACTACAATTGCAGAGGCGTACTACGCTTTAAGTGAAGTCGCGTCCCGAAAGCGATAGCGGATGATGTATATCGCAAACGAATTCAGTAATGTTGGTTCGGATCGGTTGCATTCATTTACTTCACCTAAATTCTTTGTACGGGGAATTTATTGTCAAATTGTCTAGGTTCACTGAACCTTTCGGTAATTGTGTTTTATTCATTCAATACATTTTACCTTGAGCCAGAGATCTTTTGGCCAAAATTCTGTCAACATCAGTTTTCAACTATGCGGAAATGGTGGGGTTGGTGGAAACCTCGAAATATCATTATTAGGCTCTGACGAGGCAAGAGACGAATTCCACCAATCCCGATCAAGGGCTCAGAAGCAGCGGCAGATATATCATGTCTGTA
The DNA here is from genome assembly GCA_002313205.1 of Laupala kohalensis. Lineage (NCBI taxonomy): Eukaryota > Metazoa > Arthropoda > Insecta > Orthoptera > Trigonidiidae > Laupala > Laupala kohalensis. Next base: position 1,994,020 of record NNCF01127356.1, read on the forward strand.
TTCCAAGGCAAAATCGTGGCATGCACCCCACCATCCAATATAAATAAATAAATAAAATTAGTGCAATACGTTTATCAAATCTTAAAATATTCCGAAAATATTGCTAACAAGTCATAATTTTGAAAATAACTCAAAATTAGAGACTAATAGTGACAAAAGTATTAATAAGTCTTTTGCCCCTGGAACCGAGAGAGGCTAAATATAAAATTCTCCTATACCCGAACGGAAATCGGAGAAAAACCCGGGACAGAATGGGGTTACAGAGTTCATATACCCAACCGTGCCAGAGTGAGCACCATACCGAGGGTAATGACCGATTCAATGAAACATCCTCCTTTTAAGTCCTACAAATTTTTCGAGAGGAATTTATTATGCGACTGGTTTGTGAATTTTGACTATGATCACGTACTCTACTTCCCTTGTGTGATTTTAAATATTATCACGTTAAGTGTATAATGTTATTACCGGCGAGTACTACAATTTCTTCTTCTTTTTTTTTCTTTTTTGTCATATTGCGTTACTTGTGCTAGTGAAAGTTTTTTAAGCATTCATGTACTTAAATTAGAACTCATTACCTCGTCACAATTCACCTTGTGTCGGATAAGGCTTGGATGATGAATCAACCACTGTACGAACATACTGGAAATATAATTTATGGCAACATTGATGAGTTAAGATTTAAATTGGAATTGATATTACGTAGTAATTGGCATTTGGAATGTTGCATTCTCAAAAGTTGTCTGTCTCGTTTTCAATTACATGCATGTCCTCTAGGAATTTTTCATTGCAATGAATCCTCTGCTGAAGCGTGACTATATAACTTTTTTGAATGATTGATCAGGTTTTGACTTCTTCATATGGCATTGCGTAGCCATTTATGTTATCCTCCAGGGATGATGAGCTTCCGTCTCGTAGCCCGCAACCTCCCAGGGGAATCCCTTGGGTGCGTCCCCGCCGCAAAGAAGCGTCTGGCCAGTATTGCCAACATGGAGTGACAAATAGAATTTCCTCATAATTCTGAGATCTGTGGTACTCTTTCTGATCAGTTTTTCCCCTTTTATCAAATTTGTATCACATTAACATAAATTATAAAAAGAGTCTCCGAAAATTTAATTTCAGAAATCATCACTATCATAACTCCGGAATTGGTGAAAAGTGACACAATTAATTTCATTTTATCCAATTATAATCAAATTGATACGTACTCCAAAAAAGATACTAAAACCACTTTTGTAGAGAATAAACAAACGGTTCGTTTTATAATACTGAGAACAATACGTAATGTAAAATGAGCAAAAAAGAGTAATATTAAACATAATAAAAAATGAATGAACTTTTACAAATCATCGTTATCACGGCTCTGTCTGGGATCATTTTCTTTCTTGGTCTTTTCTCTCTAGGGTCAGCTACACAATCCGTGGCAGTTTCTGCGATGTAACTTGGGGCAGAATATTGCTTCGAGTTTATTTCTCTCGGTCCTAAGAACAGTTTTTCATACTCAATTACAGGTTTAGTCTAAAAAACTTATATTTTCCAAACCTTTATTTCCTCTCATTTTTACGTTCGTAAATCTTTATATGTTCCTCTTTAAAAAAATACATGAAACTAATGATTTTGTTAACATATGTAACTGAAAAAATTATTGATTGAAATATTATTAATAAATGTTAATCTAAATTTTTAAGATATAAGGAGACAAAAAAAAATAAAAGTTTACTTCAAGAAATTTTCATTTTCCGTTGATTGTTGATGCTTCATTTTTCGTTGATGGACTCATGGTTCTATGTGAATGGATACGATGACAGGTCCGCTGAAGAAGGATCAAGATGGAGACTGTCTCTTATACACATCTAGATNCTCCTGCAACATAAAACAATTTGGGATAATTCTTATATTTTGGTTCCAAGAACGCACCTGTTACTCGATGTATCTGTTGAAATTTATCTACTGACAAATCGTTGATCGATTCACGACTTGAGAACTTCAGCATCTACTCAAGTGACGACATCTGAAACATAATTAGGATTTTGATTGAGAAATAATGTATAATTTGTATTCCAGACTAATTTATTAGATCTTCATATGAAGACAAAATATTATATGTGCGTGGTTTAATTTATATTGTTCTGAAGACATATTCTTTGTTTTTCAAGTATACTAAGATTATTTTGCTGAGAATAATATCCGTAATTACGTAGTGGGACGCATCTCATCAATTTTATCATTAAAAATATCGTAGTGTTCGTTAGTAATAACAGCAATTTTTATTTGATGTTCACTAATTACGTTTGTGATAATGAATGAATATCTTTGATAAATGGAACATTACATTCTTTAATGTAAAATAGTAATATTCTATAAGACCTTTTAGGTAATCAAAATTTTAATGGTCACTCACTCACGAAACAAAATTAAAAACTGGTTGGTATAAAAGTCAGTATATGATATTACTATAATAGAAAACGAAGAAGTCAATAAACTATCGCTGATTAATCATTAACACCTGACCTGAATTGTGTACGTATTATGATTTTTCGTATATGTAATAGGTCTAACCCATCTTCACATTGCCATTATTTGACGAAAGTACCCCACATTTTAATCTTTGAGTTTGAAGAAAATGAAACTGATTGTAATCTGCATACTATTGTGAAGTCTCATCTCAGAACTTCTTCGAGTCACGCTTTCCAGGGATATTATCTTCGAATATCGTTTTAACCCAGAATAAGAACAAATAAAACGTTTATCTAGAGTTTTATCTCCGAGTGCCCAGCGATTACTGCAAATCATGCATCTCACTATCAAGCAAACTCACTGAAGAATGCGCATTCAGTTGGAATACCAAAGATAAACTGCACATCAATTGGTAATTGATTTTGTCTTTTCTGATCATTTGACTCCTTATAATGATAAGAAAAACATGAATTGAAGTTGCTAGTGTTTCAATAAATCGGTTTTAATCTGACTTATAGTTTCTTGTATGGATGTATTGGATAATGCCCTCGCGGTGGTACACATCATGAGGATGGGGGAGAATAAGAATTTGCCAACTCATCCAGAATGTGTAATAACTACGGTCAGATGAAAATGGTGACGAGCCAGGGGTCGATCACGAGACTGCTGCTTAAATCGTACCTTAATAACCCTTCGGCATTCCACTTTGTACACCATATTTACACTAAAATTTTAAAATATTTCACTAACATTACGTGACCGTTTTTGGGATTATAAAATAAATTATGTTTGAACATTTCAATTACGAAGGTCGACAATAAAAGTCGGCAAGTTACAAGGTAATTTGAAATACAATTTACACCCGTAATAAGATCCTTGTTTATTTCTATTTCTGCGAATATTCTCGACGAGTTTTAAAACTGCTGAGAGCACAATTCTTCGAACAATAAATTGTTTTACCTTGGACATTTCGCTCAAGAGCACATGACTGAGGCAATTATAATCAGTTCGTTGTCAGATGGTGTTAAGTGTTGCGTTCAAGTTCTGGAAAAGTGATATTTGTGATTCCTGTCATCATTTGTGTTGAAGAGGGATATTTTTAGGTTTGTTGATTCTTCCATTGTCATGTTTGCTGTCTTTATTGCTTGTTCTTTTACGCTTGATCGGTTGAAGAGTACCGGGTGCCCTTCACAAAAAGGTAAATTCATCCGACTTTTATAACTACGAACTAACAAATTAAGATTCATATCCGAAAAAAAAATTGAAATTAAAATAGAATAAGAAATAAGAACTTTTTTAAAAAATTCGAAATTAAAACGAATTAAATATAAATAAATTAGATACAAAATTTGAGTATTATCTATTAAATAGAAGATTTTATTTCCCTATGAATTAAGCAAGCTCTGTTAATAAAAACTTTTGAAGTACATTTAATACATAACAGATATTCCGCTCTCGTGTTCCTGTACGTCATTCACATTGGAATGGCTAATAGCGATTTCCATTTACTGCTCTGAGTGTCCACCAGCACCAGACAAATACGTCATTGCTCCGAGCGAATTCCCCACTCCATCGGGAGAGTGTAGCAAATGGAACACCTTCGCTGTACTCGGGATGCACGATTCGGGTATAGCCATTATAAGCCGCAAAAGTTACATTATTTGTTGCAAAACCACAATAATTGAATATAAACAATTACTAATATGTCAACAAACAGTATTTTCATATTCATAAGATTTCATTGCAATCATTATATAATCGGATTAACTAAAGGAAATCATCTGAGGAGCTTTAAGGCGAAGACAATATTTGCAATACAATCATAGCCTCCATCATGGATGCATTATCCACAGACTAACCTAACCACAACCATGTCCAGTGCAGTTCCTCCACTGAGAAAATTGTCAGAGCAAGTCCGGTTGTTCTCAGTGCGCGGAGAGAGCGCCTCCATAGACGAATGAAACAACCATATCCCCGTACTGGTGCAACTTCTCTGTGAAATGGACCCAAAATTTCGCACTCGGGGTGCACCAATGCACACTCAAAGCAGCAAATAGAAAACGCCTTAAGACACGCAGTATCGCGAAGAGTGATGCGAAGGTTATGAAAGACCCATAGCCTACACGGTACTACTAGAGAAAGTGCATTCGCATTGGGATACAATTCCCAAAACAATTTTTCATGGGGCGATAACTTGAATAGCGTAGGTCGTTAACATAGACGGTATCTCGTACATTCCATGATCAGTTACGTTTCACCTTTCTTACGTAGGAAAGGGGGAAAGAAACATGTAAACTCAATTCTTTAATCTAAAACGTGAATATTGTTGGCCTATATTAGAATATTCCACCCTTTCGAATTTGACAGTAAGTAATATTTTTTGTAGATTGCCGTCGTTTTGATAAAATATGATTCTTCAAACGTTTATTGTAACTTTATTTACGGCTACAATAATAAACACAAGTTTCATGACATTTGAAAATTCAACAGTTTTTTTTAGAAAAGCAACAACATGAATTATTTTGCAATATACTTTCTGAAATAGTTATTCGGTACAATTACAACATATTTCTAACAGACAAATTTACAAAAATAAACGAACCAAATAATGTGTCTCGTTTCAGGCAGCTAAGGACCACGAATGACGAGTGCCAGTAAGGCTCAGTTTTTGGTCAGTTTACTCACTAGACATATCGTGAATGTTACTGAGGTCAGAGGAACAGCGTCTAGATAGGATCCAGATTGCTGTATCCGAGTATTACAACTGCGGTTGTTAGCCCCAGAGGGTGAACTTTTCATACATACTGCTATTTAAACTGAGACATGGAAATGAAAAGCTACAAATTTTATCTTGCCCCACAATGCAAGTCATCCCGGGATCAATTCCCAGGTGTCTACTCCCTAAAAGAAACCTAACTACGAAACTTGAAATTTCGTAGTTAGGTTTCTTTTAGGGAGTAGACATCCGCTAAGAAACGATTTTACGAAAATTCACCCCTAAGGGGGTAAAATGGGGATTGGAATATTTTATATATGTATCCCACCACAACTCTGGAGTGCCTGGAACAAAATCAACCAAACTTAATGCACATATGACTGACTAAATGACAAAAAGCACTATGTGGGTAAAACATCCCTTGTACCCTTAGGGAGTGAGTGAGAAGGGGATGACATGTAAAAATAATGGGATAATCCGATATTAAATTTGAAATCATAGTTTTCTGTAGCGTTGGTATATATAAGGACGTCCCAGATAATTTCTAAGTTAACAATCAGTCAACATTGCAGGTTATATACCCTTTGCATCGCTAAGGTAGGGGTGGGAATGAAGGATAAGCAAACATTATAGAAAAAAGACCGATATTGGTGTTGAATACACCATTTTTGGGTCCGCTGAAGTTAAATGACCCCCTCATTGACAGATAAGTGCACGATCACCCCCTATAAGGAATAAACACCTTTTGTGTTGGGGTGAGGAGTGAGATGTAAAAACAATCAAAAGATGCCGATATTAGTGTTGAGATAGTAGTTCTCGTTACCGCTGAAATTAGTAGTGACCCTCTAGAAGACGTCGAAGTCTACAAGTACAAACTCCAGCACTCCTAGGAAAGCGGATTCCATAAAAAAAACTATCCAACCATACCAGTGACGAGTCCATAATTTTTGGCGTCGCTGAGTTGATAGTGAATCCCGATATCGTTTGAGTCTCAACTTAGCCCTCATGAAACAAACACACCACTAGCACCGTTTGGGTGGGTGGGTAGGTGGAATGAAAATGGATTTATGGATAAAAATAATTGAAAACTAATATTGAAGCTTTTTCTGCTGCATAGTAGCCACCGTCACTAGCATACACTGAGTGTGCAGGAAAAATTTATGAGCAACAAACCAACGACATGTAATTTATCATTTTTTGATAATGTTGCCAATACCCCACAACTATTAAGTAAATAAGTATAAATATATTGCTTGTTGAACTTAACTGTGTTGTGGAGAAGGGGAGAAGGTTTTGGTGTCTTTAAGTCTGGCACCTCAGTTCCTGATATATTTTAATATCTATTTTAATATTGTTTATGTTCCTCTTCGAAATTGCATTATTAATGTAAAAGCGTTTGCCGCTGAAGAAAATTGTCATAAACGACAAAAATACGTTTTCAAGGAGAGGAGTGTCATTTAAATTATGTTTTCTTTCAGCACTTCAGCCCATATTAATCTTATTAGGTTAGCTGTGTTTTCGTCATTTCTCGGGGTTAATACCACTTGTGATTTCTTAATTTTGTACCCCATCTCCTCATTCCTTTGCAACAGCTTTCGATGGCCGAGCGTCTTATTGCTTGGTATTATTTTATTGTACTGTTTTGATATTAGGGTTTACGTTGTAGTTCCAATGTAAGTATTGGTCTCATGTGAGGAGGAAAAAGTATAAAGAAAATGAGAATTATAGATCGTATTATAACTTGTAAGTTATCTGTACTTACATTTCATATTCAAGAAAGTGGATTTGAGCTCAAGTCAGCTAACACTTCTTATCTCAACAAGTAGCATGATGATTGATGTTCCAATAACTCATATTTTAAATTCAAATACCTATCATGTGATGTACGACACGGAGAGAGTTTAAAATACTGAGTACAACTTATATTAAACTTCCATTGGTTTAACATCGTTGCTGTTCAAATTTATCTAAAAATGTATCACATAATATTCCTATCAATAATATTTATCAAAATCACTTACATATAAAATATTTCAATAATGAAAATTTTGTTCTTTCAGTAGAATATTTGTGTAATAAGTGGAATACAATATAATTATAAATAAATTTATTGTCAAAAAACAGTACAAACTGCGTATGACCACGTGGAGGAAAAAAAACTAATTTACTCTCCGGAAGCAAGCAAGGGACCATCCCATCAATTCCGATCAAGGGCCCTAAGGCAGAGGCGGATTCAAAAAATTCAGCAAAAATTCCTAGATAAGATAAAAAGTTAGCTGCGAGTTATAATACTAATAGAATGTCAATATGTTTGTAATTTTAAGCAAAAAATTACATGTAAGTTATTATCGAACTATAGATTATTCTGAGTATAGTGCTTAAAAATCAAAAGAATTGAAATAACACTAAATTCACGATTTATTGTTACAGTAGACCCGCCCCTAGACAAAGCCTAGAGAGTACAAATTACTTTGCTTTCTGAGTACAAATTATTTCCGAGAAAAAAAATATACCCCGTAAACCAAATTTTCCAATAAAATGTAATTTTATAATAGAGAGTCCAATTGTCTCCAACTTCAAGTTAGGGGGCAATGGAAATGATAACGGAGTTATGATAAAGATGATGGACAGGAAAAGAGGAGATAAGAAAAATAAGATACGCGATTTGTAGAGGGGGGCTGCTTTAGATGGGCAGGTAATAGGTTGAGTATTGACACATATAATATCATCATTGATAATGCGTGATTGGTTTGGATAAGTTATGTGGTATGTAACTGTAGATTCGTAACAGGATTCTATGAGTGGAATCATTAAAAGAAAATGAAAAGTTTTTCTTCTTTTAGTGAAGCAAATTTATTTGGATGAGTGACAGATTTCAGATTAACTGTAAAGTTCTCCTAACTTTTTGAATTTCCAATAATGTAAATGAATGTATATTAATAAGCAACAGAAAAATTCAAATTATCCTTAATAATCATACAGATCACCAATTATCCAGATCAATAGGAAAAAAATTATTGTAATTATTGTAATTTACATGTTATTCATTACTGTACACTAAACCATTGCTATTTTTGTACTTTATTGAGGTATCTGTAACCACTAGAGACCTATTATATTTTTAATTGTTTTTAACTACATTAGGCGAGATAGATTTTGTTTTATCCTCAACAATGTACTTGTCTTTTTTCGGTAAAAATAACATTTTTGATCGAAATTTTTTTGTATGGGTTTTAGACGGATTTTTATACATGTTCTCTACGCTATTTCCTAGTTACGGTGTCTATTGAAATAATTATCTCGAATTCAGAGTTATTTTAATAGTTACAATTTATCAACAATATTTTCCGAATAATCCATAGTTTATAATAATACGTACTTGTGAAATAATTTCTTCGTGTTTTATTAAATACAATTTTGTTGATATTATAACACGTATCGAACTAGTTTTATTCTTATCTTAAGAGTTTGCTTAAATGTTAAATCCACTTCTGCCTTGCTTTAGGACATTGATCGGAATAGATGGGATAGTCCCTTGCGTGCTTCTGGAGCGAAAATTGGTTTATTGGTCCACGTGGTCTTACGCAGTTTGTAACTGTTTTTTACAATAAATGTATTATTATTATTACTAAAAATTAAATTATCCGTATATTTTATTATCCGAACCGAGGCCGGTCCCAATTTATCCGGATAACTGGATTTCTACTGTAGTTTCTAGTTTGAAAGCGATGCATATTGAATTTATGAGAAGGTGAAATTTCGGCGGTGGCAACTGTTTGTCTTCCCCCTCCCTCATCAAATGCTTGGAAGAGAAAGAAAGGGTCGGGAATGCAAAGCAGAAGCTGCGGCGTTCGTCCAGTAACCGTCTGTTGCAGAGACCCCGCAGACATGAGAACCACCGCAAGCGCTCTCTGCCAGATTTATCCTTGTGGTCGCGTTAACGGCTTGTGGATCGCGAAGCGAATTAGACTAGGCCCTCCACCCGCGCGCACTCCACGTAGCTAACGCCCTCGCCCCTCCTCCATTCCTTCGTCTACTCCATTCCCTCCTCCAAGAGGAGTTCGCGATGCCATGTTGGGTCATTACTGCTAAGGGTACTCACCATGAGAGGGTTTCCAATTTTTAAACACACATTACGCATTTTATGATCCATTGTATACGAATTTCTGAGTTGAACGTTGTAAGACCCCTTCCCCTCTTTTCTAATTTCGTTTCGAGGGTGATAACACGCAAAGCTGCACAATATTGAAATTTTAAAAGAAAACGATAAATAATAGAAATGTTGTACGCTAGGAACTTGGATACCGGCATAGGCTATCATCTGGTGCAATTCCTCCTTTCATATCGTGTCCGATTGACGTTTCGTGCAGCAAAATTAAGGACTTATTCACTGATGGTTTATGTGTGAATGGCACGGTTGTTAATCCAGAAAAGTTAGGAAACTCCCCACTACTTATAATTTTTTACCATTATACATTGTACCATACATTTTGTTATTGTTCATAAAAATGTAACATTATTTCCTTAATACTCCGCTTTCATTTTAAATCAAATTTTGAACATGTGGGATAATGATTTCCATATTATGACAAGGTTGGAATAAAACTTCGCATTAGCTACTCCATCCTAAAACTAGTCACACAAAATAAATAATTTGACTCACCAGGCGAGAAAAGCACACATCAGAAAAGTAAGTGATGTAAGAAGTCAGAGATAACATGATCTTAGATGTCGCCATTAATATATTTTTGAGTGAGATACATGACGTTCTCCATCACTATAAGAGATATTATTAATATAAGAGATAAGATTCGCTATTCTGTGAATGAAATCCAAAATATCTCAGAATGTACAAAACAATGTTATATTTTTTTAATGTGAGAGATCAAGTGATTAAAATTTGATGTTACTAATGTCATATTTCTATTACCATTAATGGAAGTTGATATGTGATAATTATTACCTGATCCACTAAATCGACGTATATTTTTTTATCTTTGCAGTCATAAGGTGAAATCAATTGTAGAAATGTCTTCTTAGCAATCCATATAAAAGTTCATTTAGTTTTTCGGTTTCGGAAGACATCCTATCCTCGTACTTCTTGTGCAGTATTAAAGATTTCATGTGGGTGAAGCAATCCTTTTTTCCTTTTTTTTTTGAGCTCTTCCGTCACCACAGCGCAGTTGAAGAAAGAAATGCGGAATCCTCCCAATAGCCTGTCTGGACTCTTCCCTTTATCCTCCACCCACCCTTACGCTCGACTTGTGCTCGAAATGAAAGATCCGGGAGGTTAGCCATGCTTACCACTCTCCAGCGCGGAATTCGAATTCAACCGTTTCGAATTCAAGAGCGACCCCCCTACCCCCTTCCCCCTCCCCTAAACCCATCTCACTCTCTTCCTATTCATATTCCTCCGATACCGTCCAATATTGGCGAAATGTTTTAGCGAATTTATATTCTTTCTCCCTGTGACAGGGGACAGTAGCGGAGGGTCTACCCCTCCGAAATAAACTATTGATCGGACCGAAAATGTGACTGGAAGGGCAAGTGGAACCCAGGTGGTAGTGAGCCGGCGACGGCAGTGGGCGATCCTCTCGCCCCGCCCTTGCCAAGCCCTCCCCGCCCGCCACGGCGGCGGTGGAACCCTGACAGGACCGATATAGGGCGCTCGCTACATCGCCTACCTGCTTCGACGGGCGAACGCGCGCGGCTCCAAACCCCGTCTCCTCTCCGCCACGCATGGCAATGCGTCCCGACCAAATTTATTGTAACTGCCATCCTACCGCGCTACCATCGCCAAGGGGTTCCGCAAACAACGCCATCTGCAAGCAGTCCGTCCCTCCTGACACTTCTCACTCCGCGTTTTAAACATTTTTAAGCGGCCTTTCGGCGAACGTATTCATTCCTAGAGTTGTATGAATACGAGGACACAGTATCTGTGAAAGAGGTTGGAGTTGTGACGGAATAGTGTCGCTTGAACAGCTGATTGTTTAGACTCCTTAGATATGTAATACTATGACAACCCCATCAATCATATGAGATGGGCATTGTGAGGTTATGTCGGGAGAAAACATTTTGGAGCTGATGAATAGATTTTCACCGATTGGTTCTTTGGCCACAATTGGTTTAAAAAGGTAAAAATAGTTTGGGTACAATAGATCATCGTTGTCAATCCATCTTGTTCACTCCGGTTAGTTCTTTCTGTCGAGCATCCATTGTGAAAAAGTAAGTAACAAGTGCTCCAGGATGCACAGGATGTAGCGCAAAAAATGTAGCTAAAATCAAGATGAGAAACTAATTGAATCTATACTCTAATCTTTAGACAATTTAAAACATTCCAGTGAAATAAAATTGCTAAGCTTTATGAATAATTGAATTTAGGCTAATAGTTATACTGAGTAATGCCGTAGAGAAAATATTAAATTTTGGCTTTCACTGGTGAAAATATACCACATTATCCTGATTTACTCTGTGTTGAGAAAAAGCACAGAATTGTGTTTTAAATTTATTTTCTTGTCACGTTTTTAGTAACATTTATTTATTGATCCCAATTCATAAAATATAATCACATGTAAGCATTTGTGTAAGTCGTTATAATTTCTACAGTTTTTTTTGTTCGGAGAATTGTTTTGGTACTTTTGTTTTTGAAATTCGTTATCCAAGCTCAGAAATAGAAAACCATCCAGAGTAAAACAAAACTAACCGCAAATGGTTTTCAGGAATAGCATGGTGATTTTAGATTTATTTTCTGAAATCTTAAATGATTTCACTAAAACATTGGATGTGTATTGTGGTTACCAAAAAGTAACTGAATTTTGTTTCATGTATCAAAATTAACAACACTTGTACAAAAGAACAAAATAAGAACACCGGTTTGCAAAGTCCTATTTCTAGAGCAAACATTATTCGAAACAAATTATTTTCTCAAATACCACATAAATGTAAATGATACATCAACACAACGGACAATAAAGACGAAAACATTAATTGCATTACACTTTATTAAAGATCACCAATAATTAACCACCGCAAAGAAGAAACTGCACAGGAACGCATAATAGAGGGATGAACCTACATTATCATTATTTTTTGAAAGGTTTAAATTATTATAATTGTATACAAGGGTTCTTTTTACCCTCATTCGACATATTTGCCTTGCGAGTAGCCACGTTTTCTTAAACCGTAATTTCACGTGTAATGCAATAAAGTAACTCTTATTCATATTGTGTTTTGTCATGAGAGTTCTTTATCTCAATTCGAATAATTATCTAACTTTTAAAACCTTATCTACCTGAATTAGTAAAATTTCATTTGACTTAAGAATAAGAAATAAGTCTTGCAATATTGTATTGAAATTACTTGAATAATATCTCGTAAATCTAACTTTAATATTTACCATGGGAACATTTTGTTACATGAACTTTAACCATTGAGAGAAAACTAAACGACATGTAACTGAACTTCGATTATTGAGGTAATTTCGTATGAATCACATTCTTGCATGTCCAGTACTTCCGAAGCTTTTCGCCGCCCGAATTTGGCAGCACAGTTGTCTATGAATATGCAAAACCATTTCGTTATACTTCTTGAAATATTAGAGTTCGCCGAACATGCATATTCAAACACTCGTTGCTACATCTCCGCATACTAAGAATATCTGAGTATCGAATTCAAGCAAATAAGTTTGCATAACCAATATTTACAACTCCGAGAACAAAGGCAAGTTTGCTTTCCGACTCCAGAGCTCTGTTAGCTGACGTCCACCACACGAGTCCCCATTTTATACGCCTAAACGTACGCGACTCGGACAATACGAACGGAGAGCATCGCCAAGCGTCCATACGTGCTCCGCTTGGTCGCATATGAATTCCGAAAATAATAACTTTTGACAATAGGCCGTAACTGCGTTTCGGCTATCCAGGATAGATAAATGACAGGGTCATTCTTTTATTCCGGAGAGAGACATTTACGTATGGCATTGTTTCAAGCCGATCGCCCGACCGGGTTAGTCGGCGGACGCGTCTGTCTCGACGCGCGCAGCACGGCGATATAAAAGGCAGAGGCGTCCCACAGGGGCCTCGGCTCGGCTCGGAGGCGGTGACGGCGGTGGCTGAGCGCACTGGAGCAAACACACAAATCACGCGTGCCGGAGGCAGGCCGCATACTTTCACTGTCCGGATGAAAGGGGGCGGGATGGACCAGCGAACGGTACCCGCCTGCGGGCTCTGTGCGGTGCATAGTAGACCCACGACGGAACGAGCGCGGACGAGTTTCTCTATTCCTAAACGTCAGACGGAGGGGGAGGGATGAAATGGTAATAGAGCCGGAGACACAAAAAGAAAAGAAAAAAACATTGATACATAGTTGTACGAGGTGATAACGAAAACGTAAAGCGGTTATGGGATGGATAAGAAATAGGGAAAGATAAAATTTTGGGAAATAACTACTATCCACTAAAGAAAATTTATTCAATAAAACCGAAAAAAATGTTGGAAAATATATTATTTCGGTTGTTGGATATAAGTTGGTAACTCGTTAAAACACGTAACGTACAAAAATTTTAAGACCACGCGTTTACTTAGAGCTAGAAATAAGATAATTACATAATACAATTGGGATCCTTTTCCTAATCTCAACAACCAGATTAAAGGCTGAAATTTCAAGGTGCGTAACTTATGATTGGGGATTAAAAAATTGCTACTTTAAGACAAATCATTCTAGACAGTCTACCAAGAAAACAAAAATTTTGTAGAACTAAATTTTGAGAGCTAAAGTTTAAACATCGAGACTTATTTCTTCGAAGAGAAAATGTAAAAACGCTTATATGCAAATTAACGCCGAAAAATCAATGGTTTCAAGACACGTTGACAACAAACCAGCATACAAAAATAATAATTGAATATTTTAGTAAATTTAAATTGTCTTTCAGGGATTAACATGTTGAATAATTTAATTAAACATAAAAACTATCCTGAAATTCTTCTCTGAATTGTACAGTCTTCTAATGAGTTTCAAGAAATGTAGTGAATGATCACGTTTTTTTACCAGACGTTTTCTTAAATACATAATAAAATATAATGTAAATCATGACCGGGAGATCCCATTATCTTCTAATGTATTTTCCCTGCTTATTTGTTTGGATGGGAGCACAAGATTTCGAGTACAATTTCAAAAAATTGTCTTATTTTCTAAACAAATATGTTTACTACCAATGTGTTATCCTCCTTACTTCACCCTATTCTCTTACTTCCAATACTGATCATGACACCTTTTCTCAAGACCGAAAGTGCACTAACCTTCTTCAAATTTTTGGAAACACATCGATAATGAGATCGACTTTTTGTAATAATTAGTATCACGTGCAAGAACGAATTATAAAACTAACACCTGACATGACAATACCATAAAATGCCATAAAGATTTGGAGCATTAATATCGTAATAGATAATTTTAACCGTTGCTGAAATGTTTCGTATAAGTTAATTTTGCAAATTGCGCGGCTAAGTTTTTAACCGTTCTTCATAAAACGCGAATACGCGGGTCCCATCTCATAATGAGTCTTTGTTGCTCATAGCGAGACTTGTTGATAAAAATAATCCATTTGTCATAAAAGCAGTTGCAAACCACGTATGACCACGTGGGTAATTTAATTTAATCTCAGTAAACTAATTTAATCTCAGGAAGCAAGCAAAGGACCATCCTATCAATTCCGATCAAAGACCTGAAGGCTGTGGCGGATTTAATACTACTAAAAGTTATTTAACAAACACGTTCTGTTATCAATGATCGCGTACTAATTACATGGATCACTAGACTATTGGTTTACACAACAGTAATACCAACATTAAAATATTATAGTGGTTGCAAGCAATCTGAGGACTTGCAATGTCAACAACCTGGTAAAAACTGAGAGGGACCGGGACTCGAACCCGGGTCTACCTGCTCTGGCCGCAGGTGTGCTATCCATTGCACCCCCGCCTCGACTCCCAAGTCTGTATGCAACCCAGGTTCACCGGATCAGGTCAGGTGGAGGTTGCGTACGGACTTGGGAGTCGAGGCGGGTGGTGCAGTGGATAGCACACTTGCAGCCAGAACAGCAGGACCCGGGTTCGAGTCCTGGTCCATCGCAATTTTGATCTGGATGATGACGTTGCAAACACTCCTCCGCGAGTAGGTACTCGGAAGTTAAGTAATTTGCGGACTTATTTTTTAAAATAGATTGGTGTATTTTATAACAGTTTTTGTTTTTAGTAATGGGATTAGAACCAATGGTGTTCGAAAGAATTTCGAATCTGCAGATGATATTCTGTCATGTTTACATTGTTGAAGAAGATCAATTCTTCTAGATGGGGACATTATTGTTGATGGGAACGACATGTAAAATCGACACCGGGAATTCGTTACTGTGTTACGCGTTGTAATATACTAGGCATACTACATCAAAAATGTTGTTTGGGCAGTATGAGCGATGAAGATAAAACCATGGTCACATTGGATTCAACCATAAAGGAGAGTAATATTATAACGTGGATAAGGATTTTTTAAAATTTTATAATTCAAGCACAATCCGTTGGAACATGAATAACTTTTGTGGAGCGGCAAATACAGAAAGACTGCAACTTACTATAAATTCGGAACTTTGCTTTCATCTATGTTATCCCTATACTACAATGCCACGAATTTGTACCCAAAATTGTATTTCATAGCTTCCAGGATTTTCACTTCAATCGGAGAGCTCGCTGGATATGAGCGCTGTGGCTCTTAACCCTTTTCAAAAGAAAAAAATATTTAAAAAAATTATCACATTAGCAAAATTAATGTATTTTGATATTGTTAACTTCATGTTTCATCAGGTTTTTCGTTTTATGAACTTTAAATTTCTTCTAATATTTTAATATTCAATATACTAAATATATTCACCTTTATTAGAAGATTAGTAGTTCGTTTTGTACAAGAAATAGCGCTTCATCCACAAATTCTAAACAGTGACAGGTGTCTTATCAATAATATAAACACATTTACATGCACACATGGCATTTTGTTCCAAAATCTGTATTTTAATAATATTCAACAAGTCGTATATTTTTAATATATTAATGACTTGAAGTGGGTGAAGCTTTGTTTAATTTCAAATCTCAGAGAAGTCAAAATCCCAACCGCCCTCCATCTTGCGTGAGACGTGGCTCACATTGAGAAGGATCCACGACATTGATACGGCCATTGAATTAGTATTCACTGTGTACAAACTGTGAGATGTAAACTTAATGATACTGCGTAGTGACACCGATACGGCCGAAGGGGTGTGTGGGAAGCAGTCTGTCCCGGCCAGAAAAGCGGGTGCCTTGGGGGGACCTCCAATCATAGATGAACCAAACGTTTTCAGGACCAAATCAATAAAAATTGGAAAGAAACCAAGAAAAATAACTAATTTGTAATGTTTTCGACTGGAGACTTCAAAAGGCTCAGTTATTGTTGATAGATGATTGTTGATAAATAATTGTCCACTATTATATGATTTATTGATATGTTTGTGTGATGTAAACTGTATAGATTCTGCTATTCAATTATTCATACAGTATCTTAATATCTATTTTATGAGCTACTTAATATGATAGACTAACTGTGTATATTAAAATAAGTATTCCTGTGAATATTAATATATGTGTTACATCCTGGTCCAGGTTTTTCTCGTTTTCCTTCGGGTAGAGGCAGATTTTATGTACTGGATCTCTAGGTTCTTGCAAGGGGGCGGCGCTCTATTATCACAATATATTTCCAATTTATTGTTCTTTTAATAGTTATGATTTATAAACAATATATTCCAAATAATCTATAGGTCGATAATAATACGTACTTTTTTGTGTTTTGTTAAATACAAATTTGCTGGTATTCTGTTGACACTATAACAGGTAGCTAACTTTTTATTCTTATCTAAGGAGTGTGCTGAAAGTTTCAATCCACCTCTACCTTAAGGTCTTTGATCGGAATTGATGGGATGGTCCCTTGCCTGCTTCCGGCGAGTAAATTAGTTTATTGTCCTTCACGTGGTCATACGCAATTTGTCACTGCTTTTTTTTACAATAAATTTATTATTTTATTGAAAATTTTTTGTACGTTTATTTGCTATATGGACATACTGAATCGGGGAAGGGGCCCCAAATTCAAAATCTTCCCCATACCCCTTGAAACGTCTCCGTAACCCTGTTGATACGTCCCTGTCCTGAGGAGCATCATTCCAGGTGAATACCGCAAGCGAGTATCTTCTTCCCTCATTACCCTTCGGAGACGCTCTCTCGCCGTCGCCGAAAGCCCGCGGCGACGACCAGCCGACTAGCAGACGTCGGCGGTGCAGTTGTTGCCTACGTCGGCGACGTCACCCTCTCCCGTCTCCCTCCGGAAGCCACGGAACTCCCCTTCATCCGACGTACTCAGAGCAACGAGTTCACGCGTCCCGTTACACGCAGAAAGAGCTCGGCGCTAACTTTACAACTTCCCCCTCTCGCTACTGGAGTGGAGGAGAAAACGTGGATACTGGAGGGGGGGGGGATGTAGTTGAGATCTGTTGTGGTTTCAAACTTCTGTGTCTAACATTCCTTTTAAGGGATGTTACTTACTAGCATATTTGTGGTTATCTATACAAATAAAAGTGAATTAATTTGAATGTTGCATTGAAATCAGAAAAATTAATCAATGAAATTATTTGAAATTTCTTAAAGAAAACACTTCTCAGGGGTTATTGGAACTAAAATGCAAAGTTTGATTACTATTTATGAATTACAATAGCAAGTTAAATTTGGCTGCTAATCAGTAGATATGAATCTTCTCTCCCATGATTGTTGACTACGAAGCTTACTAAGGTGTTAAATTGCGTTATGTGAGTCGGACAATCTATAATCTAAGAGACCGAATGAAATTATATGAGGACTGTAAAGAACATTGTTTCCGAGTACATAATCTGAAAGTGAAATAAAAACCTAAGAATTCAGAAGCCTTAACTGTGCCTTTGTTTATTAAGTTTTCTGTGTAAGTTGTGTTTTCCTTCTGCCTGCATTTTAAAATAATTCGTAATTACGTACATATGAGCATACAACACTGAAAACTGCGTATTTTTGTTGGTTTTCTTGGGGGTATTTAATTTTTGAAATTAACGAAAGTGAAAATTTAATATCAAGAAAGAAGAGAAATATGAAAACTAACATAAGAATTTAGAATATAACATTAGATCCCGTGCAACGTCTAGTAAAATGAGGTAAAAAATTCAGACTTGTTGACTGTGTTTTAATACTCTAGGGCAAAATATATCAATTCTCAGTACCAATTTCTCTTTGAATGTTGATGTAATTTTATTAGGTTTTTCTAACAACGCAAATATTTCTTTTATGTTTTATTAGTGAATTGTTTTAAAATTTTGAATGTCCAGTAATGATTGTTTTTA
>NNCF01127356.1:2022379-2148685 GCA_002313205.1 Laupala kohalensis
GGCGGTGGCGGCGGCGGAGGGCGCAGCGGCGGCGAGCGAGCGAGGAAGCTGGCATCGCGCGTGAAGCAACCTCCTCGCTTGACAGCCCCATACATTTGTAGCGAGGCAGCAACCAGCGCTCGCCCGTTGCCCGAACTCTGCCTCGCTCGCTGGCGCGCCGCCGCACCGCCTCCGTCGCCCGACTTCCCCCACCACCGCGCGCTTCCACGACCGCGCGGCATCCCCTCTCCTCGACCGCTCTCCGTCTCGCTCGCGCGCCATCCCTCCCCCCTCGGTAGTGATTGACAGTTAGCTGACGGCTGCAGTCCGCGCAGGTTCGGTGCCGGCGCTCTGGGTGGTTCGTGTGACTGGCTGGGGCCGTTGTAGCCTTTCTCCTCAGCCGGGCCCGGGCGGCGACTCGATCGCCCCACGCGCCGTCGTGATCGCCAACACAACACGCTCCAAACCTTCAGACGTCACTGCTGCTGCTGTCGACGCCGCCGGCACCACCGTCGCGGCGCCCGCAGATGTTGCTACTCCGCGCCTCGTGAGAAGACCCCCGCCCGCCGGCGCCGCTGCTCGCTTCCCCGCCGGTGCCAGTCATCAGAGCCTAGACGGCTGAGCGTGGACGGACAACTACGAAGCAACAATCGCCGCCAACACCAGCCTCACCGGCGGCGCCAACACGTCGCCCACGCTCCGAAACAACCACTCGTCGCAACCAGAAACAGTGCCCATATGAAACCAGTGCTCGCCAACATGTGTCTAGCGTGTGCGGTGTTGTCCGTCTCCACCTGATTCGTGCGGTCGCCCCGGGGGGAAAAGCTTCACCGTGGACCAAGTCCCCAAAACGCTAACTGTTCTCACTCGTATGTGTTAGGCGCAAATTCGAATAGTTCTTCGCTTTCGCTCGCGTTTCGCTGTTCGGTTCGGTTCGTGTCGGTGAATCCCCGGATGCGCTGGGTCGGTCGGTCCGTGCCGACGACCCGTTGAGCCATCCGACGTCTCTGCCCGCGCTCCTAGTCAGTGCGCGGGGGAAGGTGCTGCCACAGCACCCACATCGGAATTCGTCAGTGGCGGCAACGAATACATGGCTCAGCCACGGGTGAGTCTGTGTGTCCCCCCCTCTCACCAAATTAGATGTCGTCTGTTTTGCTTGCTGTGTATTTTTTTAAATTTCCATCCCAATTTTGATGTTGTGAAACGCGGGACGCGGGCGGGTTTTGCTTCGTGGCTTTGTTGTGATCGTGTGGCTCTTTAAACCGCGTGCTCGGCGGCGATGGAGGCGGCGACGGCGACGTACGCGTCCATGCTGTGACTTGGCCGCCCCCGCCGCCGCCGCCTTCGCCGCCTCCACGTGCTCGCGGAGGGTGCGACAGGGCGAACACGCGGCGTGATCGTCCTGCTACGCGCTCCCTGCGACGCGCTTATGTTTATGTGGCGCGGTAGTGTTTTTCAGATGTCACCATCAATCAGTCCATAATGAATGTAGCAGCCATGTTGGAAGAGACGGGGGTTCCAATGGCTTTGATAGGCCTAACACTATAGATCAAACGAGGGTCATGGAGGCTCTACGTATGAAGTAATGTGCCTGCTTCAGCCGGGCGACTTGTTACTTTCCAAACCGGAGATAAATATCGGGACATAAAGCGAATGCCCGCCTTCCTCATATATTTCCGCGGTCGGGGTGGGGGAGTGACATGGTGTAAACAATGCCCCGTGGATGTATTATCTTGCTACTTGTGCACTTCTTGCAACCGTCTCTTCGTATTACCTTCGTAACAACCCCCTAATTTTTAGTACGTAATTTTTTGGTTTTAAATTTTTTCTCGATTTTTGCGAAATTTTCTCCCGCCCGCTGTCCCGCTTTCGTGAGGGGGTCTTCCTTCCCTTCAGGGGCGTCCGATCGTCTATATTTTTTTTTCTTTTGGTGTGTAGTGAGTAGTGATTGGAAGAAAGGTAGAGAGATCGCATTTGTGTGTGCAAAATGACGCGAACCCCACTATGTGCGTTGTTGTCTGCAGTACGATGACGGCATCCATCCGTACATGGAGAGTGCGCCGCCGACCATGTACGACCCACATGTGGCGCACAGAGGCCCTCTGCAGGGCCTGGCGCACCACTCGCCCCATATGAACCACGGCATGCACCAGTACCACGCCGGAAACCACGTGACGCCCGTGTCCAACCATGTCATGGGTTCAGTGCCCGACGTTCATAAGCGGGATAAGGATGCCATTTACGGGTGAGTAATTTTGGTTTTTCTACGGCGCGCTGTGTGAAGTGTTAAGAGCGAGTGGTTTTGTAGGAGACGCCCGAAAAGGTGCTGTGGAATCTTGACTATGACTAGATTCGTCCTTAGTGTTCGTTAGTGTCGTTTTATCCACATCGAGTTATATCGTATACCGCCAGTGTTCACAAAACGAACGTTAAAATATGAATAAACAAACCAGAATCGCTGTGAATTATATACGAAAGAAAGGTGTATTGTGGGAATCGTCAAGATACGAGTACTACAACATTCATAAATGCGTGAAACTGATTTGTATCTACGAATAAATCAGGTGAATTCGTTGTAATGCATCATTAAAAAATGTATATCTACCCTTCAAATTAGTAATACTTGGAGATATTAATTATAAACGGAACAGATTTTACCAACACAGGATTTCTTCAAACACCAAAAATAAATATAAAATATAAATGAATAGCAATTCTAGGGGTCAATGTGCTTATGTTGATGAGAGGACTAAATATTTTTTTCGTCCCTAATATTGTTTGAAATGCTCCGGATAGTGGTACGTGCGCTAGACGGCGCGGCGTTAGGACCGAGCGCGCGGGGGCCGCTTCGACCGGCGTCTGGCTTGACTTGGCCGGGTAGCGGGAGTGGAGGCGACCGGGCCAACTCGGCTCTTGTTTACCAACCACTCTCTACCCGTGATTCTTTATTCCTTGATCAAAATAGTTTCTCGTCATAGCATACATTTAAAATTTCGTAGTTTATTTTGAGATTGCGAAATAATTTGTTGTGTTCCAGGGTTGTGCGAGTTGTAACTTCTATTTAGTAGTCTGCGTCTCTAGGCCTATTGTTACACGTTTGGAGCTATGTTTTGACTAATTCGATAGGAATAAAACACATCAAACTTGGAATATTATTCAGTGTTTAAACATTATTCGTGAGCATAATGTTTAATGAAAGTTTAAAACGTAAAAACTTCTATGAAAAAGTCACCCGTTTGAAAATTGCCGATCCCTCCTTATTCTTCGTACTAATTAAAAATTGAAAACAAAATATTGAGTATTTTAATACACCTTAAAAAGGACAAAATTTGGTGATGATAATTTATTCAGTAAAGATCTCGAATCTTTTTTTCGACGTATCGTACAGATGTATAAACCAATAGTATTTTCTATGTTCGTCGTACAAGTCCTTTACGTTTATATTTTATATGGTTGAATAACAATCTTTATCCTTAAAATGTTTAATATTTTGGTATTGACATTCTTTCCGACATGATTGAGAGTTAAACGAACCGGTACACCGATTTATTTTCCCGGTTCTTCTCCGCTAATCGAATAAAACTTACGTCTCCCCACTGTGCCATGTCAGTCTTCCGAGGAGATGAAAGCAACCAAGTATTCTAGTCGCGAGTGTGGCACAAAGTGAAAAGTCCCCGCCGTTTCCACACCCTCGCTAGTGTGACACGTGCTTCGGGAAGAGACCCCTCGCCGGCGCGAAGAATTCTCACGGGTCTTTCGCGCTGTGTTCAGAAGAAACCTTTTGGCACCGCCAGTCCCGCCGCGTTCAGCATGGAACTCCGCAAATTATAGGACTCTTAATATGAGACCGGTATTTTTTTTCTGCGGTGCATTTAATCTCTGTCAGGATTTAACCGAGTTCCATCAATTCGCTCGTTAAAAAATTATTTTTCATAATATTTATTTGTGATTTATGGTTCGGAAATACAAATACTTTAGAGAAAATAACGTACATTTGCGGAGAAAATACACTAATATAAATTTTATCTACTTTTATGGCATTGTGTTAAGAGAAGTCTGAATGTCCAAGGATTGTACGTTCAGTAATCGTGCTGGGAATGTAAGAAATTGTACATGTGTTGCATATTTCATACAAGTTAAGCTTGCTTGAGAGACATATTTGATATTAGCTGATAACACATATTTTATAAAATTCTTTTAAAAGATGTGTATTCCGCAGAATATGATTCGAATATTAATACCATCAGAAAAGAAGTGAATTAAAATTTCATCCACCAAGTCTCAAATTAAGTAAACTTGTATTTACGATTCCAAATTTTCATACCTAAATAAAATTTCTTCGATGAATGTCAAAGAAACAAATCGAAAATAAATTGCAATGCAAGTTGTTAATAGAATTGCGTTGAAGTTCTCTAACATACTAGTAAAACAGAATAGCACTCCGTAGATTGAGCTACGTGCAACTTGTGAGTTATCCCGTCTCTTTCATTGGACCACCGGCACCGAGTCACCATCGCCTTGTTTATCCATCGCACGTAATGAATTCTCCTCGGCAATAGCCACGTGACTGACTTCGGTTTACATTTCGAAGGAGACTCCGCAGTACGTCTTAATGCTGCATTGAAAACGAAGGTTGTGTCCTTGCTACGGCGGAGTTGCAGGGAACACTCGTGTCCCAAACATACGTGTATCGCTCATAAAATTCTTGAATTCTGTTTCTAAGGTTATTATTACCGACTTTCGCCACTGCGATTACAATATTTTTTAATATTAGAAGACTGTGTATATTTTCATTTTGTATTCAACATTTCGGTTGTTCAATCATACTTCATGACTATATTTGAGTGTGACATGTATTAAACTGATAATTGTCCAGACTATTTTGAGTCGCCATCAATAAAATAGTATTAAATTTTCAGAAGTATTTTTTCAGAGATTTCTATGTATTTTAAATATATCCAATAAATATCGTAAAATATAATTTTAAAAGGTTTTTGAACAAGAATGTGTTTTCAGCTACAGGTCTTAAGAAATGTTTCTTATCAAATTTAACTCTCCAGCGTTCCGGTCTAATTTTATTTAACGCTCATCGAGGCTACAACAATGTACATCCATACAAATATGAATTGAAAGTAAAAAATTAGTAGATTCCTCACGTTGTGGAAAAAAAAGTATAAACCACATATCAACGTGGCATACTTTCCATATCTACCTGAGCCTGAACCTAGTTTTTTGTCATTAATGTTTTGGGTATATGTGATGCGTATATCTAAATTTCAACGTTTGCGTAGAATAATGTAATAAAAACGTTTCTTGGATTCGTAGTGGTCTCCCGAGTTCGTTGTGGCGCGTCGTAACGTTAGAAGCGTACGTGAAGCGTCTGAATCAAGACGCCTGCGTGGCAAATCGTACGTCGTCCTCGGACGCGCGTCCGTTGCATTAAACGGCTGTCGAATGGTCAGAGCTCTCTTGTGTTTCCGTAAGGAACGTTTTAAGACGCGTACTGTGTTTGTGACGCCGCTGATAAAACCTCGTTCTTTTTCGAACGTGTAGTAGCTTTTGGTATGGGGATTCTGTGTTCTAGATTTTTATTAGGAATCTCATTCCTCGTTGTTTATCTCCTTTTCAATGTCATTATTATTTGATATCATTTAGCCATGCCAAAAATGTTATGTACACTTCTGTGCTGTACTGGAAGGAAAAAAAAAACAATTAAAAATTTTAGTTTTCACCAATACTTTAAACTTTAAATCAATTCCCATTCTTTGTGATACGTAAGGTATTTAATTCTGTAGGTTGTCGGTCAAAACAACTTAACTTTATTATTTCATTGTATATTTAAACAAATAAGTATTTAAAGTAAATATAATATTCTTCGTGATTATACATTACCAATATTGTTTTGAAGACAAGACAAATCGAGGGTGAAAATTCTACCCGGTTCACTTAAGCAAAAAGGAAATAAGATTGTTTTCCAACGCAATTGGGAAACTTTAAAATAATAATACCATATCTTTAAATATTATTCCCATTTCTTTGTAATCTTTTTGTAATTCTGAAAAATGTGAATTATTTTCTGGCATATACAAATATACGTTATTCAAATAATTAAAATCCTTCAGTTTTGATATTTTACGGTTTATAATAAATGCTTTTCAACGTAGTTAATATTTTAGGTATATAGATCACACAAAATATGAAGTTCCCTGGAAGCCCATCTACAATTACCAAAGCGCTTTTTTAAAATTGATCTTTTTGTTACTACCTTACTTCCATATATTCGTTTTTTCAGTCAATAGAGACAATGATTGTCACGCTTACGTTTATTGGCTAAAATGAAATAAGAATTCATTTAATTTTGGTTTCTGTTTATGAAACTTATTCTCGAGAAATATTATGGAAAATTAGCATTGCATGTACCATATGTGTAATAAAAATTTGGTGACCCAAAATCTTAAATATATTTTTTACCCACCTATTATTCCGTCGATTGAATCTAGACAATACCAACCCTGTGTTTTGGCATCTTCACTAAATTCGTGTTTTGTTTATGATCCAGGGGAAAAATCTGGGACCGGTGAGCGAAGGCACGCGCGTTCACCGCGGGGGCGGGGCGAACCGCATGTCCCTACGCGTCCGTCCGTTCGCGGTTAGGCCTACCTCGCTGCGTCCACGGCCGCTGCGCTTGACCGGAGTCGCGCGGTGCCGGAGTCGACGCGTCGGAACCGTCACTCCCCTTGCCTCGAGAATCACGCCGATGTGTAATTACTAGTTTCAGCGATCCAGTTGAACCCGTTTACTCGGTGTCACGAATCTCGTATCATATCAGGATTTTTTTTTGTTTTTTATTTTTTAATTTTCGAGTTTTACCTCCAAAAATATTGTGTTACTTGTCTAGGGTACGGGGGAATGACCGTCAACAGTTTTAGGAATAAATATTATGGGGAGGGCGATGTGCGAGCTATTTATAAATCCATTTGTTTTCAACTAATCCTATAATTAAATCCAAAATAAAATAATGATCGATGAACAATTAAGAATGAGTAGTTGATCTTATAAATCATATCATACAAAAAAATTAGTTATCAATGACATGAAGTTCAAGAAGGTTCAAGGAGTGGAATCAAATTCTAACGAGGTCGAATGCTCTAGAAACGTTAAACATTTAATTCGCATTTAAGTTTTTCCTATTAATCCCAACTACTTTTACTTCAGAATTCATTGTGTACTGCACAATCAAAAATATTGCGCAGTTACAGACAATGCCTCGTGACATTTTAATTGTTCCTCCTATTTTTTACCGAACTCTTAGACTATCGTATTGTGGGCTCATATGTACCATTCAATATATTAGTAGACCCGTGTTGTTGTCTGGTTCGGGGATAGACGTAAATTTTCAGGGAAACGAAGCGAGTAGGCCTATTTGGACGTTAAAAGTGACACTAAAATATGAAAAATTAAATATTTATACATTTACGAGTGAACATTTTGTAGGTTTCCATTAAGCTATTTTGAGGTTCGTGTCAATGAAAAAAAAACGATTTTCACTTTCGTAATTTTTATACAAAAGTTTTTTTTTCTGTCATTTAATAATACCAGTTGTTAACTGTTGGTTAAATGTTCAACTCTATACAGAATAAACCAAACTTTTGAATTTTCCAGTCATGAATTTTCTAGTGATGGTGCTTCCGATTTGAATAATTTATTGGGTATTTTCCGGTTTTATTAATCAAGAAATGCATATGACATACTCCATTGTACATAGAACGGGAGTCTGGAGAAGTTGATATTTTCTTAATTTTATTCTTTGTATCTTTATGTTCCATTTAAGTGTTTACAATGATAGTGTGGTGCACACGCCAATTTAAAACGATTTTTTCTTTTCGTTGCTGTGCAGAAAATATGATAAACGCACAATGCTCATATGATCATACAAATGTCTGAATGAAATTACCGGGAATGCAATCCAATATATGGTTATTATACTTTAATATGAAGTCATCTTCGAGACATACGTCCATACATTTCTTTTTATTGTATTCAAGGTACACGACCTTAATCATTAGAGTTCGTTGGGGGGAAAAATCAATTTATTCATTCACAAGTCACTTTTAATTTTTTGCGTTACGGCCATGGTTTTGTTCTCATGAATACTCAATACGCCAATGTTTGTACAATAACGTTTGACTTCTTACGAAACCGGTGCAGAATGGATTTGTATTTAGATAATAATGCAGTGGCGTTGCTAAATCATTACTTACTTGCGTTCGTTCTTTAATGATTGGAAATAATGTTTGAATGGTGCGATGAAACTCACGCATGAATGGCTCCAGCATAAGCGAATGTGTAACTGTAATATTTTGAAACATTTCCTAATCATGGCGAGCTATCGATTGTTATTTCGATGCTTACGTTCTTCCTCGTACGACCTCTCATCTCATCTCGATATGCACTGGGTGAATAGCAATCGTAAGTCAGTCTTTTTAGAAATCTGAAATGCGCCGTGCGCCACGTCGCGGTTTTGAAAACATGTGAATGTAACAATAGGGCATAAATCTTTGCCTTGATGGGTATTGAGATTCGAATTATGGCACGGAATTAGAATCGCTTCATTCTCAGTGTTAGTGTACTATCTGTCGGTTTTATTGGTTTGATCAGACCGTCTTCAGAGTCCACGAAGAAATTAATGTTACGATCACTGCGCGGGTTTTGTGTGATACCATACGAGGTTGTTTCTGGAGACACCCGAGCCAACGTGGCTCGTCCATTGTCAGCCCCGGCAGTCCTCGTATTTAGGTTTTTAAATATGTGCCGGAGAAATATAATTAGTCACTTACGTAATTCTAGTACGAGTAAGTAGTGTGTAATTTGCGAAATAATAATACGGTTTGTAATACTCTTGTCGTGCCGCTTGGTGGTGGTGCGTGCGCGGGGCAGAGGGGGCGGTTGCAGGGTACGCCTTTCAACCCCCCTCCTCTCCGTGCCCGCCCACCGCTGCCGTACGCACATGCCATCATATGTCGGAGCGCGAACCCTCAGGCCTCACAATGGCACTTGATGAAAACAATCCACCGACTCACGAGGCGACTGCGGTGGGGGCGGAGGAACTCATGAACGTACGCGCGTGCCCGACGCTGGGACGCACAATAGCTGCGAGACGGAAGGGCTTCGGCACGCGCCCTCTGTCCACCCCCGATTTATACCCACCCCCCTCAGGGCTCCATCGCCCCGCCTCGATATGGTGCGAACTTCCGCCGGGTCGTCTTCGACAATTTGCTCGTATCGTCCCGTCTAATCCGTGCCGTATTGGGAACTATGCTGGGTTGTATCTGGAGCGCTGTTATGGATTTGGGGCACCGTACTACTTCCAGTAGTTAGCACGCCCTATATTTAGGTTAGTTCAAACACAAGTGATTTCATTCACGTTCTTAAATGTTTACAAAAAAAGTTAAATAAAAAACAGTCAATAAAGTTTATAGTTTTTGAAACGCCTTGTTCCGTAAAGAGTGGGATGGTTGCGAGGTACAAATACAATTCTGAAAGTCGCTTCAGTTCCTTCCTGAAGTATTCGTGTTTCCAAATACACTTACAATGCTCCTTTAATGACCTCGAATCTGTAGCGCGCTCTGCATCAACAAACCCCCTACACTCGACACGGCTCGCCCTGGGCAAAGACACCTCAGTTGCGGATCACTGTATTATATTACATCAGATGCACACGAGGGCACATAAAGCAAACAAACACAGTCCGACTAATACAGAGCCTATACTGTGTTGATATATACTCATTTACCAAAACAAATGGCTCTCATTTGCAACACCAATCGAGTCAGGGATACAGTGCGTCCTCGACGAGGCTCCATATCTGTATGAAGGTCGGTCTGTCCGTCCGTGCACCGCGCCTCATCGGGCCGTTCCGCGAGTTTGCCCACCCCAATGAGCATACAAATAAATATGAACGAATCCATAATGTTCTGCATGCATTCTCACCACCAGATCCCTCCGCGCTGTGCACACGTCGCTCATCCGCGACGAGAAGAAGTCCCCATTGGCTGAGGAAGCCTTCGTCGCTCCAGCGTTTACACGCGGCCTCCAGAATATTCTAACGCGCTCGGAAAGGCATTTGAAATGATCGAACGTTCTCTGTAAGCAAAGGGTAAGAAAGCACTTAGAGCCGTTGTAATTACACCCGTCCGATATCCCAGTTTGGGTTTCAGCCGTGGCTGCTGTGCCAGGTTGAAAGCTCTACCGTGCGCGGAGGGAAAAGGAGCTTAAAGCTGCGTTGGAAATTGACACTGCACGCGTTCTAATGCGCGATAAGCAGGCCGCGTTTACGCGTAAGCCTCCGAGTGTTGTCGCGTTGGCTCTTATCCTCAGCTGGCCAGTGACTGCCGCTGTCCCGTCCCCCTCAGTCCTCACGCAAGGGACCTCGTCGCGGTAATGTCATTTGCCGATTTTAAATATGCATCGGGTGTGGGGAATTGGCAGGGCTTACGTGTTGCAGTGATCTTGTGTCCCGTGTTGCACTTGGAATATCGGTCGCTCGTTCTATTGCCGTGACCTTGCCATTTCATCACTCTTTTGACGATTCAATTAAGGAGAAACGATGCTGCTATCTTCGTAGATTATTCTGAAAGTGTTTGCGGATAGTTGTCCTTTTGGTATGTCTCGTTTTGTTCTTGCGGTTGAAAGTGTGGTGTTAGGGTCGAAAATAGAACCTCGAGTATTATTTAGTACAGAGATAGAAAACGTTATACGTGGAGTCATCCTGCTATCGACGACCGGGTAAAATAAGTTCATTGAACTTCCCGAAAGTATATTCAGTTTGTTTGAAATGCTATGGTATATTTGAAATGTAGAATAAAATCATTAGGAAGAGATTTTCTGGGTATTTCTTTCGCCATTTTCATTCCAATTTCATTGTTACTTCTTTGTTATACATTTTGTGACACAGTTTTGCGTGACTAGAATATATTTATCGATCTATTTGAAGTGAAGTTGTTATCCCAACGAGTGGAGTGTGTATTTCATAAAAGCATCTAAAGTAATTGACTTCCATTATTTTACGAGCGTAATTGCATTTCATAACGATCTTTGATGCAGTTTTTTCTGTGTTCTACAAAAAATATTTAAAAAAATTATATGAACATAGGATTAAAGTTTTTGAAAGAAAGTCAGTATTGCCAATAATAACGAGTTCACATGTTAATTAAATTCACGATTTTATCATTTACTTTTTACAGAATGAAAGAGTTTACAATATATTACAAAATTATAATCTATTTTTCTTTTTCTTGTTTGAAAAAAATGTATTACATAATTTCTCCAACATACTTAATTTTGCCATTTTTATCACCTAGGTAAGTCCGTCAGTTTTACCGAAATAAACTCTCATACTGACATATCATGTAATTTTTCTTGTATTTATTCAAATCCTTTTTTCTTAGTGCGGAACAAATGTTAGGATAATTGCTTAAGTGAAAGAATTACCTTTTCTTATTCTCATATTATTGCTCTGATTTTTTTTCTCGGAGGCCGTATTTTACTTGGGAGGAAAATGTTGGAATATTTTTGACATCAATGATAAATGCTCAGAATTCACCATGGAGATGCGATGTGATGTTTGTAAAACAAATATTGACTCGTTGTTCGTATGCTACGAGTACTTTTCCCTAAATAATTGCTAATGAAAAAATGCGCTTTTCTATGATGATATTAGTGCAGATGATTTTTACTTGCGTTAACTATAAATTACGCTTTGTTTGTGATTTAATATATCATTTCTGTTGGAATCTTAGTAAGAATAGAAAAATTAAGGATTTAGGATTCGAAGGTGTCTCATACATTGACGCAAATATCGAAAATCGCATAACAAAATTAATCAGACATGTCTATTCAATTTCTTCATTGTCTTGGTATTATTCCTTGTTCGTTATACCTAGAACTTCCACGTACAATAATTTTTAAAATACATAAATTATTACTTAATTTCAAATTTTTTCAATATCAAACTTCCCAAAAAATCCCAAAATTAAACAAAAAATAACTTTACTAAACATAGTCCAAGTATTCGTTTAGAGAACTATAGGCGTATGTGTGAGGTGAACATAATTTATGGAGTTCCGATAATTGAGAACATGAGAACAAAACTGACGAGATATATTTCTTTTGCCGTGAAATTTTTAGGAATTGATGATTGCAAATGATTTCTTTAGTTCTGGGACTACCGTAAAAAATTGAGTGTACAACTTTTAACTTAATTTTGCATTTCATCTGACAAAGTTTGTAAGATTTTTCTGAATGGAATCATAGTGAAGCGAGATCATCACTTTTACTCTGTCTAATCTAATGTAACACTTTAATACGATAAAGGTTTTTCTAGTTTAAAAAATGTATATAAATTAGATGATAAATTAAAAGAAATATGCTACTACTTTCTCTCGCTTTGTGATATTATTAGTATACTCAAGTTATCGAGAGTTTGGGCACTAAAAAAACAAAAATGTCGGACTCGAGTGGTGTTTCAGGGCAGCCACAACCAATATTTGAGAACAAAAACTCCACACTCTTTAAGACTTGGACTGCCTGTGATTGTCGTTTGATATTAAAATCCTCGTTTGGTAGAACTTACACATGCCTTACGGGTGTACCAACGCTATGGAAACAATAAAGAGACTATCGTAAAATGAATTTCGTTGAAAGTAGATTAATAAATTAAGATTTCTTGAATAGTTTACGCAACGTATTTTGTAAATAGGAATGTTAATTTTGTGTTACACTACAAAGGATAAAGAAGAGTATTTTAAGGACTGGCTCTCCTAGAGTTATTTCGTCAAGTTTAGTGGTAGTGAATACAACGTTTAAGATGAAAATATCACTAAGTTGAGTAGTATACGACATATGGGGATTCAATGGAGTAGATTAGCAGTTCTCCCAAATTTGGTAACTTTTCAGAGGGCAGCTAAACTATAGTAGTATTACTAATATACCTACGACAAGTTTATTTTTGAGATTTTGATCCAAACATTTTTGTTAATGTTCATTTTATACGAGAGCTGTTCCTAACTTGGAATTGTTTTCTATTGATTGAAAATCGTTTACTCGTTTATTTCTGGAATGACCTTATTGTGAACGGGTCGGGAAGAACATCAGGGCCTTACAATGAACCACTATGAAAAATTTACGTGAAAGAAGACTCATTTCAAGTACAAACTCTTTGTGTTTTGAAAAAAAAAGTAATCTTTGCAGAAACATTCAATTAGTAACTTTCGATGAGTAATTGCCGTACGAAAACAAAACAAAAAATATTGTACTACCATTCAAAATCATCTCGTCACTTCACCTTGGTGACCCTCGTACAAGTGGAAGTATGGGTCAAAGCTTATGAAAGATTTAATTCTCTCTGAAATAAGTTAAACTTAAATTATACCTGTAAATTGAATTGAGAGTTGGAATATTTTTCTATTTCTTGAGATAATATAATGATGTAAGTTCCATTGGTTTGTTCCTTAAGAGTGACCTGCCATGCATTAATATTGTTCCAATACATTAAGTTTTGAAGTATTTATCATTATTGTTCACTTATATTTTTAATTAGTAATTACGTAAAAAGTCTCAACAAATGTCGGAAAATATTTCACTTATCTCATCCAAAGTATGGGCTTAAGTTGCTATTTGGATTGCTGAGAAAGATGTTTACGTATAGATCCGAATCAATCTAATAATAAACGTTTCTCGTAGGAGTTTACTTGAAATTGAATGAAGACAATCTCGAAGCATGATATGTACCAAAGCATGTGTGTTAATATTTTTTCAGTATTTCCATTTGTGTTCCAATCTCCATTTTAGTGATAGATCATTCATTTACTGAAATAACACTTATCTGTAATCGTATGACATTAATTTATGTAAAATTTGTAACATAATTCAAATTTTGAATCGCAAATATTAAGTAAGCAAGTTGTACTCTGAAAAATACCGACTTACCGTATATTTTATGGAACGATGTTTACTGTAGTTCATCTTGAATACAATAAAATTTTGTGAATAGTAAGGAGATGTACTTTATTAACCGACAGTCTTCAAATAATGAATCTTTTTGTAGTAGATTAGTCCTGTATATATCTTCTGGAGAGAAAATGATCGACTGGACAAATATAACATAAATGTGCATTTGAAATCATACATTACATTTCAATAATTTATATTTTTGTTCATCTTCTCGATGATTAGTACCTCCGAAGAACATTATATTTTTAATTTCATTCGAACATAACGTATAACAGAATGTGTGATTCTTTCGAAAATTGATTTTAGTATTTTTATTTGAACAAATTATTTTCGCAGATGATACGCCACGTTCATATGACAAAAAATTAATTGATGTATGTATTTAAATTATTTTACTGTAGTGTTTTTTTCTGTAGAATTGTATTATGAGAAGAAATGAAAAGAAATATATATCGATGGTTTCTTAAATCGAGAAGTAGCTCAGTTTGTTTATTTTGGTAATAACCTCCCTATGTTGAGAAATCGGGTTTTGGACAATAATAAAGGACTTTCACTTGAATCTCGTCAAATACTAATGTTCTACGTGATATTAAAATAATAATAAGGCACGTAGCCAGGTGAGCTCGGAGGTCCGGGTGCCTCCCGAATTTTTTATGTTGCAATAAAAGTGCTTTTTCTTCTTTGGATACTGTTAACTTACCATTTGGTCATTAATCAAGAACATGATTTATTATCTCAATTGAATAACTAAAATATTTGAAAAACTATAAAAATACAGTTAACGTCTATAATTTGTTGGTAAAAAGTACTGACCTACTTGGAAGATTCTGGCCAACACCCTTACAATAATCGTAGGGCTGTATAAATCATTTACATAGTGAATCCATTTTATATTTGAATGTAATTATTTTTTGTCGTCTGAGTGTATTGACGAGTCCTCGCACCCGTTTCAGACACCCGCTGTTCCCGCTGCTGGCGCTCATCTTCGAGAAGTGTGAGTTGGCGACGTGTACTCCTCGGGAGCCTGGCGTCGCAGGAGGGGACGTTTGCTCGTCGGAGTCTTTCAACGAAGACATCGCCGTCTTCTCCAAACAGGTGAATATCTATCTGCAATCTATCGGCTGCGGGGAGCGAAAGTGTGGCGTCTACCAAGTGGAACTTTATGTACAGCAAAGGCATAGTATTAAAGATCCAAATACTATTTTAATGTGGAGTTACCTCTTGGGGTGTTGCTTATACTGAAACTATGGCCAGCACAGATTTTAGGAACCCCGCAAGGGACCGACAGTTCACCTTCCCCGTCTCATCAAACTTGTAGTAGGGTTATGTTGTAGATGCACCAATTGTCATGAAGTGTATGCATAAAAAAATGTGAGACATTCCTTCAATGGCATCGAAGTGAACTACGAAACGAACTGCAATTGTATATTTACACACAATGAAAGATTTGTATTACAATAGAAAAGTTAGAACTCGGCGATAATTGTTTTTTTCTTCTCGTGTTTGTCAAATGTGAGAAATGTTTCATCTGGGCTAAAAAGTTGAACAGTCTGGCTATAGTATCAAGTTGGATTTCTTCAAAATACGACTCACCGGCGCGTGAAGGAGTTCACTGCCCCAGCGATTTATGAAAAATCGCACCAAGTAATTGAATAAAGATGCAATTGTAATCATGGTTGGGATGTTTGTAATACGGCACGTGACATTAACGTATATTAATGGATTGCAAGTAAACTATTAGTGGAATTATAAAAAGGTATAGTTTTTAAAGGAAAAAAAATTCAATCAATTATCTCAATGAGAACTAGATGAACATAACACTGCAAATGTTGCTTATTTTGTAGTAATTTGAATCCTGCGTCACGTTTTAAAGATAATTATCATCTATACACTTGGTTATTTTGCAACGTTGTTTTATTATCAAGTTGTAAGAATTAGCAACAGATTCTTTTTTTTTATTGTTTTATTCCTTAAATATTTTATCTGTGATTGCTAAATGTGATAGCAAATAGCGATTGCTTAGGAATTTAGACAAATGGATTTCAAAATCAGACATATCCTTTAATTCAGTGATTTGCATTGTATATTCTTAAAGATATATATCCTGGAAAATATGTTTTATTTCTTGCTTCATTCTGTAATAGAATGGAATAAGACATATAGACACAATAATGTTTCATTCAAGAATCAGTAAATAGATAAATGTACTGAGTGTTTTTTGAAATTATGAATTATTTTGTTTTGAAAGTAGTTTTCTCTCACATTGTACTGCCTCTAGTGAAGAATTGAATTTAGTGGTAAATAGCATTGAAATTGTATAGCATCAGAAATTGAATAGCATCAGTTGGGTGATACCAAGAAATATTTCTGGACTCGCTTTTTATATTAATTGTAACAAAACTTATATAGCTTGTATGTTGATGATTTTTCATGCAACTTACAGCACAACTTACTTATGAAGTTAAGACAGAAAATCACATCACACTAAATTCTCTTTCTTCTGGCTCATTTAAAAACATGCTTTTAATTTTATTTTATTGAATATATTTTCCTCTTACCGTATTACGATAAGAAACCAATTCTCTTTATAAAATCGTAGAAAGAGTCAATGTGGATTGATATTTTAAATTTCTTGTAAAAGTTCTTTTTAAATAACCTTATCATTCTACTAACTTATTTTGTTAAATATCTTATTACACTGAAATAAAATGAATATTTTGGCCTATTAATATGTTTACTTTTTTAATTATTTTTCTGAAATTCTAACTTGGTGCAATACATTTTTGGTTGATACTCATCGTTACAATATTCTCTTTGTGAGTTTTATGTCTTTTATTTTGTCTTGTAATTGTCTTGTATGTAATTTCATTGGAAGAAAAAAGATTCTTCTTAGAATAAATGTACATTTTTCTGTCATGCATCATTTCTGTCATTTTATATATGTTGAGTTGATATAATAAAGTGTAAGTAATTATATTTGTTGCATCACATTTTCTCAAAAATTGAAGTGTTGATTCTAAAATATGTTGCAGAATTCATTTATTAATACTTTATTCTCTTATAGAGTAGTTATATACAATAACAATCCAATTATCTGAATTAGTGGGGATTGAGCCATTTTGGAAATTGAATGATTTGACCTTTCAGAAAAAAGGGAAATAAAAAGATGTATGGTAGGAAAAATCTGACTTTTAAAAGGGAATGAACATAGAGCAACTATCAAATATACATCTTAGAAGCAATGTATGCTCATTATTTTTCATGATTCTGGACACAAGAGTACCAAAAACTTTGTACATATATAGTACCTACAACATTGACAAATAAAATTGTTACTATTGATTACATTAAAAATATTACTGTACTCTGTCTATTTAAATTGTTACATATCAATGAGAGAACATTGCTTTTAAGAAACAATCCGATGTAATATTTGTCTTTGTACTTAAAAAATACCTTTAAATACGTCAGAAAACATTACTTTTATAACAAAATTTTTACATATACGTTTTTCTTTTCCGAAATCGATGCAAACAGTGGGAAATTTGGATAATTTGAAATGCCTTCTTGTAAATAAAAGACTAGTGATATTAAAAATTTATTATTATTACAATAATTAAATATTAAATGTAACTCATGAAAATTAATTCGTTCTTCCATTAATGTTTCAAAAATACAAAGCAGCCACCTGCAGAAAAAAAACCTTTACAATTTAATAAGTGTTGCAAATAAATTGGGAGATTAGGATGTAGGGAATGATTACGAATTTTCACAGCAAATAACTTAATTTTTTAGTTTTTTGAATTTCTTTCTGAATGGTTACGCCAGTTCTTTGTTTAGTTCTTTGATTAATGTTCTTTGTAGAAATACAATTTTTTTTCTCTTCTATTGCATTAAACTTTTTAAAGA
Source organism: Laupala kohalensis (assembly GCA_002313205.1). Classification (NCBI taxonomy): domain Eukaryota; kingdom Metazoa; phylum Arthropoda; class Insecta; order Orthoptera; family Trigonidiidae; genus Laupala; species Laupala kohalensis. The sequence goes on from NNCF01127356.1 coordinate 2,040,278, forward strand.
AAATTCTTAAGGTTTCTTTGGCAACTATTCCCTCCCCCGTTACGGAATGTTCTGCTAAAGAGGTCCTTAAGGCTATACTTCAATAAAATCACAATTTCATACCACCCGACGTTTCGACAAATTGATTCTCTTACGAAATGTGATCAAAATGTTAAAATGTGATTAAAAAGTTTGTGACGGTGGGGGCTGAGGGGGAAAAACTAGCTAGATCATTTTTGTAATATATCGAGCGGCATAAAAGTTTTATATATTAGAGAATACGTATTACCCATGATTCAACACCTTATGGTAATATATTAATGAATTTGCGTTATTGTTCTAAGTCTTATTGCTGTATTGTGTTCTAAGAACGTTCGTTAGGTTAGAGGTAAAAATAGTTCGTTATATTCGTGTTAAAACCTATAAATAAAATTCGAGTTTGCATGCAGTTGATTTTATTTCCGAATCGATAACCTCGTTTTCCGCCTCGACCTGGACTTCTAGGCGACGTATCTGGCGATCTCGCTAACATCTCTCGCGCAACCCCCGATTCGAATTCCCCAAGCACCGTCAGCCACCCGGTGCTGTGTGCACGCTAACCTGTCAAAGAACGCGTCCAGATCGGCCAGCCTTTGTGGGAGGCCCGCGAACTGACGAGATCCCGCCACCCGCCACCCGCTGCCCTACCGCCTTCGCCACCCAACAGAACTCGCAAAACACCGCCCTTCCTACTTTCTATCGCCTGCTTTCGTCTCGCGATGTTCGGTCCCCGATAATGCGTTCCTGATAACAAAATTCAACCGCACGCACGATCGAGTAACCCTGGCTTGACTTGCGTAGTTTAAGGTCCGCTTTCACTGAAGTCAAGTTGTCAACTATTCGCGAAACTTGGAAATATTCAGCAAAGGAGTTCTAATTATTATTGTTATTATTTTGTGATTTTTGTTGTCGGACGAGGACAATTATTTTGTGATTCTAAAACATGATAACAAATTCAGATTGTCGCTTGACTCTTCTTTGTGGAGGGTCGCATTGTCTTCAGTAATGTAATGCGTTTGTCATTTACGTTAGAACAGTATTTTCCGTAGATTTTGATAAATTATTCTTGTATATGAAAATCTGAATATCATTTCGTTCCTTTTTACATTTGCTTTGTTTTTATAGTTTTTCGCTTCGTTAAGCCAATACTTTTGTCAGTGTACCATAAAAAACATGAACCTTGAAAGTTTCTCTTTATAATCTCATAGTAATTTTAAGTGAAATAACTCGAAATTTGGCAACGTAAAAGGGTACGGAAATTCATCGCCACTGGATAAGGAATGCTTTAAATTATCATGTGAAAATGTTTGTGGGGTACTTTAGTCTAGTCGCTCCGATGGATATAATTCCTTAAGGTAGTACGAACTACCTGCCAACTTGTCTTGAAAGCGCCGAATTCTTTTCTTTATAGAAGAGTAAACTAATAACTACCTACTCTTCCAATAAAATTTGGATTTTGCGAAGTTAAGTTTTGAATATAACCATGTTACAGTAGTTCAGCCACTCATAAATAAAATTTCTGGTGAAACTGTTTTAAATCAATACCAATGTAATTTCAAATGGAATCGAACTATTACACGTGTCACAAAAAATTAATTAAGAAAATAACACTATGAAATTTGCCTCATCTTTCCAGACAATTAAGTAATATATTCAAAGAAAAATTGTGAACTGGAGAACTCGATTCAAACTATTCATCATTCCCATTCTTCACGATTTTTTTTTTCTATTTGAACGGTATAATTAATGATTCGCAGTGTGAAATACGCCATGCACTACTCTTACAATGACTATTCTTAATTTAAACAGAATTGATGACAAATTGGGAAGCTTCATAAATGGTTGTGGACTTGACTAGCGTCTAACGCGCTCAGAATAACCCAGATATTTTTCCATTGGTGCCTAGTAATTGTTAGTTTACGTTTGTTGTGCTTATAGTGGTTGTTACGTTTGATGTTCTTTGGGATGGAAATATTGTCACACTGAATGAATAAAGCAATCGACAAGCGGGTGTAGATTGAGATACAAATCCGTTTATGTATGCTAGTAATGTTGACTCAGTAATAGAAATGGTTCACCTATCACCTCCCCCCATCACGTTTTTTTTTTTGATAGAACAAGTTCAAAGATTACTACAATTTATATAGTTACGACGTCACTGACAACAGGTAAGGTGATATAAAGTATAATAGTTTAGTGTCATGGTGTAACTGATCAGAATTCGTCAGTGTATCACCCAACAATTATTGACTAAGACCACAAATTATTTTATTGTTTAATCTCTCGAAAATTTAGATTCATATTCCACAGAGTATGCTATAAAATCTTGTTACCGACCGGGAGGTTGGTGGATTCTGTATTTTTTTAATTAACTTAATCCTGCATAGGCTCGATTGACCAAGTAAATGGTAAAAAATGACCCACAAGGTGGGGTATCAAAATACTACCCGACAAAACTTCCAACTACTATGAATAATGTTCACAAATTATAATACATGTGTTTATGTTAAGTTTTACGATACTTAATGAAAATTCTGACTTTCTTTCTGAACAAACAATTCCTTTTCAGAATAAAGTTGTTCAACTAGGCTGAGAGCACTTGAAATATCGCATCAGTTAATTATCTATTACAACAAATTACTTAAGTTCCACAAACGTTCAAGTGGTGTGTTCAAAAAATATAATGCGTATTTGAAAAACGTTTTAAAGAGAAAATTAAATCTTTTTAGAATTAATAATGTATACGGGATTTAAATTATTAATTATTGAATAAGAATTGCAAAGTAGATTCTTTACGTATTTAGTGATTAACTTCTGATTTTTCATGACCCGAGTCTTTTATGTAAGTGGGAACTGCTGGCAATTTAAAATGAATTATACACTGGTATAATTATTAGTAAATGAAGTTTGTTGTAATAAATTGCATTTATTTGCTGACAATTTTTTTTACGAGAGATTTGAATTTATAAAGAACCATCCAATTGATTTTAGTGTCGAACACCATGTCTAGGAAGCACAATATGAACTGTTATGACGTTGCACTGTCCGTCGCTAGTTCTGTCGATCACTCTGTGATCGCGTGGAGAAAGTCGCCGCTGTCTCCTACCCAGATCGGAGGCAATGCGTGTGATTGCGAATAGTGCAAGGGGCGCGGGCGCAGCCGCAGCCGCCTCCCGCGGTGCCGACGGTGGCGGCGGAGGAGTCCGCCAGCGCGGCGGCGCGCGGACGCGAAGCTTTTCCGCGGCTGCCATTGGCTGGTCCAGCAACTCCACCGCCGCGAGAACGGAACGCCGCCGTATGACCGACCGCCTCCATCGCCGCCGCCGTCGAAGCAAACGATCGCGTCTCGAAGTGCTCTCTCCTCCGCCGCAAACTCCGAGCGTTTTGAATTGGCGACTTAACTAGGAAGGTGATTTCTCTTCAAAATTGCCCGCCATTTGTAATGGCGAGGAAGTCTATCTCTGAAGCATGGATTGTTCGGAGGGAGTTAGGAATTCCCTTCCCATCCCCGTTCTTTACTTCTTTTTTACGGAGTCGTCAGCAAAAACATTCTTGAGATTGTATGTTGGTGCGAGTATGTTTCGCTGATTCCGACCACGTGTTCATTTGCCTATACGCTTCGTTTAGGATTAATGTAAGCCGTTTGTATTTGTGATTAATGAATGTGCGAGATTCATTATTGGGAGCTGTCATCGATTATGTCGGGTCGCGTTAGAACGGGAAAGGTCTCCCTGCAATTAGAAATTATTAACATGACTACTTCACTTACTGTAAGTTTCTGCGATTCAGTTGTCACAACAAAAACAAAAACAAGAAATCAATAAAACATTTTTATTTCGTAGAAGAAGCTAATTTCTGGCTTTGCAGAAACACTGTGGCAGGTATAATATTAAGATTGAAGGGTGTAATATATTTATTTTTTCCAATGTGAAAATCAAATGTTTTGTCATTTAAATAAATTTTCAAATTTCGAACCGTGGGAGTCTTTACATGATTAGGTTGTATATATTTTGTAGTACCTGTATCATGAATTTCAGTGCAACGAATCTCAACATTATGCTAGTCAAAATTATAACTTAATACTCGTCTAGTGTCTCAGGTTCAAGCTCATATTTCTTGCCTTATATTACATAGGAATCGCCATAACTAAATTTTACGTTTTAACATTGATTGTAATGTTGACATTTTATCAACTTTATTAAAAACAATGTTCATACAATTTGTTGGATTATACAAAACCTAGAAATTGTATGTTTTCATATTTTTATTGCAGATGTTTTTTCAAAGACATTCATTTCCAATTGTTTTTTTTAAAAATCAATCATATTATCATCACTCGTGTTTGAAAAGAACTAATTAAAAAAATAATACTAACTCGTCACTACGACCGGTAATGTATTCATAACATTTACTATTGTCATCTGTTAAAACTTAGCTCTAATGATGTCTTGATTGTTATACTTTTTTTTTCATCCATTCCATTTTTTTATCCATTTTCCTGCATACCAATATAAACTATTGTGCTGTATTGTATGCCAATATCTGTAAGTAGGTTATCTTTGTATCATTTCTGTAATCGCAGCAAGGAAATCGATCATTTAAGATGGCTGATGAAAGATTTGATTTTTTTTTAAATATTGGCCGTATCGATCTTTTATGTGTCCATGACAGTATGATTATCTTTTTATCTGGTGGCATATCTACTTGTAACACTTACAATCTATTTATAACTGAATAATATTTTACACTGCATTTGTTTTACAATTTCTATTGTCGAAGTAATATTAATTGGAATTTGAATTTTTCCCTTGTTAATTTTAATTATATTTTTGGGAGATTGTAATAAAATTTTATGTATAATTTCTAAAGAAACTTTTGTGATATTTTAGAGTTAGAAAAAGATATTTGAATTATCTCCTTTTTCATGAATATTTTTAATTGGATACGTTAAAGGATTAAAGGTAATGCTTCTTACTGGTCAACTAATTTTGAAAATACTTAACTTTATGTACAATTACTGTTTTTTTTTATTTGATGTTCTACGATTCCGAGCGTTTTCTTGTGCAGAACTACCGTCGACTTCTGGTAGCTGGCGAAGGTTAGATCCTCCCCAACGAAGAAGAAGCATTTCTGCCCCCTCCCCCCCCTTCCTCCCTACGGCCAACCTTTTGAAATCCGAGCCTTTCTCCTCCTGTGCCAGAACAGGCTGCTTCTGCTGCTGTATCTCCCGGTCGCGAGAGCCTCACCCGCTAGACGCCCTGCCGAAGGAAAAGGTCTGGGCTGTGACGAAACGGTCAGGGTCGGGACGAACGTGACAAAACAGGACCCAACGGCCCTGGTTATCGGTGGTGGGTGCGGTTGGGTTCAGGTGTCTACTATGGGAGAAAGCGGAATCGAAGGGTGTTTTGTGGATTTGAAATCGTTCAAGAAATTCCCAGGAAAATTTCGTGGTTTTTGAATCCGAAAAGAATTTTAAATAATTGTTGCTTCGTTTTTGCAGACTTGAGAAATACTACTTTACAATTACTTTAGGTTTCTGAATGCATTCTAAAAATATTCTAGGTGTATTAAATTAAATACTTTGTATATTGCTGCCTACACATATTAATATAAATAAGATCCTCTAATTTTTCATTTTGTGTTCTGAAATGTCAATATTTTAAGCCTAAAATGTCAATATTTTAAGCGGAAGAGCAGACCTCATGGTCTGAGTCTCGCCCAAAAAGACATTATTATTATTATTATTATTATTATTATTATTGTTGTTGTTGTTGTTGTATAGAAACACTAATAGAAATTACCACGACGAATTTTTAAGAATATGATTAAAACTAATCAATCTTTTGTGTTTCGTGTTGCCGTCTTGTATTTTGAAACCAAGACGAGTGACTTGAGACATTCAGTTCGTTATAAAAAAATATAATAATTTAATATTTGTCTTGGATGTTCGGATCACTTGCGAGATTATTATGATCGATACTTGCTGAATATGAAACCATTAGCTTCGTCTCATTTTTCTCTAAAAATTTTGACATTTTTGTTGTTGTGTTTTTGTTGTTGGAAAGTAATGTCGCGAACTCGTGAGATGTATCCTAGCAACGTGATCTGTTACATCTAATATATCCTAAGGATAGTATGTTACTCATTTATCCATCTTAGCATCTCACATTAGAGGAATATCATTAATATATATTCCTAATTCTAGTGATTAGGAAATACAAAGATACTTCAACTCCTTAAGACGACTTTTATTCTTCCTAAAAGCAAGAGACATCTGCCGACTGATACCCGCATTGCCGTGTACCGATCAGAGCAGCCGGTTTCTTCTTCTATCTCCTTCCTTTGGTGAATGTCACTCCACAATGAAAGAGGTGATCTTGGAAATAGTGGACGTCGCAGACGCAACAGCGTCTCTTTGCAAGTCTTCGGGTCTCATAGTCGTGGGATCAGTGTCAGATTTTGGTATTTCTAAACTCCTAAAAAAAAGTCTTCTTATGGATAAAAGTTCACGGTGCAAAAGTTAGGATTTGTGAAATTAAAAGTGATGATCATTTGCTCACGTCAGTTGTGATATAATTTTGTTCTGCGTTGTGTGTACTTGAAATATGCGGGTTGACAGTAATTTAGTCTTTGCCGAGAAGATTTGACAAGATAGGTGTTTTTTAATTGATGTATTTGATTCGAATTTAAGTAACATAACTATTTTCCTGTTTTGGGATACCCGACAACAGACATTACATTTTATGAACTCTTCCTCGAAACTATTATCCTGTAATCCTTAGGCACATAAGAATATAGTACGTGACCCCTACAAATGCCTCAATATTGTAACCCACCCATTCACTGACGCATATTCGTGCGTTTCTCGTACGACTTAATTTCTCATAATGCTCCTCCACCCAGTCACCCTGTAACTTCCCCCTACCTTCCACGCTCTGTGCATTTCCAGCCGAAGTAAAGTCCCCCGCACAGCGGGAGAGCGCCGACGTCGTAAATCGGGCGTGCCGGGCCCTTCGGACGGTCGGTCGCGGGGGTACGCGGGCCCGCGCGTGTCCCCCAGTCCCCCCGCCGTGCCCGTGTTATGCAGCGGCCGCGACCGTGAGTTCTCTTGCTTCGCGACGTTTGAATGGTCGCCGTGTGTCTCTCTGCCCGCCTGCCTGTGCCCACCTATGGCTGCTCCCGAACCGCTTGTTTGCTTATTATGTTGTGCATTTCGTTTATATCGCTCGCACTGAGGGTGATGGTTTTTGTTCGGAAGGGGTAGTGTTGGTGTCTTGCTGCGAACACGTGTTCGAGGATGGACAATACGTTTTATGAGTACGAGTTTATATATTGTTACATGAAGATGAAATAAATCACTATTTTCGATGTTTGACATATTCATTAACAAGCTACATGATGAAGTTTAATTATATAAAAATACTTTCAACAGCGAATTACATGTTAACTGAAATAGAGGATTTTAAGTAGATACTTAAATTGGCATTCTGTTGTTACTATAACACGCATCTAACTATATTTATTCTTATCTTAGGAATGTGCTGAAATGATAAGTCCGCCTCTGCCTTGGCGCCGTTGATCGTAATTGAGGATATGGTCCCTTGCTTGTTTCCGGAGAGTACATTATTTAATTGTCCTCCACATGATTGTACGCTGTTTGTAACTTTTTTTGCCATTAATTTATTATTGTATTATTATTGTTATTATTTATATACGGGGAACAAAGGAACTTGTTCGTGATTTAATCGTGATGCTTACACTTATTCGAGTAAATACGTCTAAATATTTCTTTGTTATATTGTGAATCAAACCTACACACCGTACTATGTGATGCTTAATGAGCGAAACAATTGCTCCGTTCCCGTTTGAAACCTTTCAACTTCTGAAGACTCAATCCATTTGAGTGTTGTTCTCTCACAGTCCGATAGCTTCATCCCGCGAAGCAGATTACGAACGTGCGTGAACTCTGCGGAAACTTAAAACCATGGAGATCCCTCGTCGAGGGGTTCTCGCGGTGCACGCCGGATTGCCCTGGGGGGACGGTACCCAGCCGCTTGGAGCGTTGCAAGAGGGGACCGCGCCGCACAATGGCATCCAGCGGTCGCCGCTCGTCGCTCGCGGTTGCCGCCAGACGGCATTGCCGTCGCCCCAGGGTTTCTCACCGCGTTCGCCGACCAGGGCCTGAGGGGTGCCAACTGTCGAAATGTCCAAACATGATCCCCGTGGATGAAGAACATACGCTAGGAGATTAAGGATAATTCGCGGAATGTGGGTCTTATTTGTGGATTATTTGTAATTTTTTGATTTATGAATTAAATGAGTAAAAATAAAAAATATACCTCATTATGGCAAGCTTCACATGATGACATTGGACTGACAATTTCAAATTTACGTGTCGTGAATAAAATATCGAAAAAGTAGTGAACGAAAACGTTTATATGGGGTAAAAACTAGCTAGATACTTTAATTAATATATAGAAGACCATAAAACTTTTAAGTAGTAGCTAGAGAGAACTACATATTACCCACGATACAACTCACGACCTAATAGTAGTGAATCTGTATAATTGTGTTCTTGGTTTCTCGATAATTTTATGCCATCAAATATACCATTTTTGCACTCGAAATGCAGTATTTACATTGTATGTCATAAATGAGGGCTTTATTTTGTAGAAAAGATTCGAAAGAATAAATATATCACTTAAGAGATATACTGCAGGAAGTCTTATTGTATTTCATTGTACATTAAATTCTTTCCGTACCTAATAATGTAAGCATTTTTTACCCTGTGTAAATTGTTCTAATTTGACGATTAATAATGTAGTAATCTTGCTGCAAGTATAGAAATATTTTATATTTTTTCGTTTCATACTTTTGCTCTGAATGTTGTCATTTCGTTTTCCCTTCCAAATATTAGTTTTATTTGTATAGGGTTAACCATTGGTACATATTGTTCACACTATTTCGAAATAATTGAAGTAGATTTAAAAACAATGTATTAGTAATATGGTTTGTCATTTGTAAACGCCGATGTGTACGTATTTGCTAACATATTAAGCTCTATTTCTTTTATATTTAACGTGTCTTAGGGCAGTAAATTCGCGGCAATTTCTGCTCATGATGTAGTGAGCCATCCACATTTCCAATACGCGCCCCATTTCAAGTCCATTTACGTATTAATGTTTTTTTAAATTTTTCATGTGTTGAAATTCCTCTTTGTTTAAGTTTTATTTCAACAAGTTTTATTTCACAGCAATCCTGTTTTGGCGTTGTTTTTATAGTTATTAATTTCTTTTAATTATATTATTGCAATTATTTTTACATTAAGGTTATAGAAGGAGTATGGTATATGTGTGTATACTGAAGTGTGTTTGTACATATGAGTGTGTGTCTGTATCTGTTTGTAAGCGAAAATGTTTTTGTGTACATGTGTGAATATACACACATAAGGACCTAATTTAATTTTTTAATTTCTTAGGTGTATTATCCTTCTCGCTTATTGTGTACTAATTTTCTAATCATTTTATTCCGTGTGTGTTTGTATTTTATAGTTATTTGGGTGAAGATTTTTTTTCACATTATGGTATTATGTATATTCTTATTATGTCTTTTATGTTTTCCATCTGCCACCGAGCATTGCTCATTTGCAGATTAATAAATTAATATTATTATTATGAGAGGATTATCAGTGAAATTTTAGATCTATTCCGAAACAATTCAATATTTTTTCTTTAATTTTTTCTATAGTTTTCGTGGAAATCATTTATAACTTCACCAGCAACTAAAATATCATAAACGGGAAACCTCTTAAAAAAACTCTTTTGAATCCATCGCTGTTGTGTGCTGTGCTCGATGTGAAGTGCTTTGTGTCATTTCCTGGGAATTTTAACAAAAACCTATTCTTTACTAAACTGTCCGTCGCGTCTTGACATTACCGGGTGTTGACAATAAGCTAACGGAACTGGCATGAGGGCGGAGTCCATGTATTCAAGAAGCCTATGCGCCACCCCTTTAGCACCCTGGCTTAGTCTTTCTAATCCCGCCAACATCTTCGACGCCGCGTGGCCAACCCCCGCTTTGACACTTCGGCCCCACCCTTATTAATGTTTCTCCTCCAAAGGGAATCGCTGATCCTCATTCCTCGGAAAAGATATCATAACCTTTTTGCGAACCTGTTATCTACTTAATATAAGTAATGACGTCAATATCACCAAAACTTACTTACATTTTTTGGCAATATTGATGACACACATAATTTTATACTGATTTTGAACAGTTATATATTGCGAAACAAAAGTTCTATACTCATTTAGAAAAAGATATTAATAAATTATATCATAGGAATGTGGATGATGGTATCCGGTTCCGATCTTTACATTCTGACGAAATGACAACGCCGTCTCATAGAGTAAACGTTCAGTTACAAATATAATAATAATAATGACGGGTATGCTTTAAATGAAAATGATTTTTTCTAAAGCAATTTTACAGAATAATATTTAATATATAAAAATATTAATTTCCTACTTTGATTTTTTCATATTGCTCGTTCAATGTGAAATCCTCTCTGAATAGAAGTATAAGTACTTGTATGGAGCGCTCTTAAATTGTCGTAGAATTTTCATCAGAATAAATTTTTGTCTCTTGAATATACGCGAAGGTATCCTGATCTGAGCCGTGAGTTATGAAAATTTTTTTTCTCCATTCCAGAAGCAATCATTCTAAATTTCGTGAAAGTGTTATAGAAAATGTCAACATCGCCAGGCCATCAAATGACATCGTTGCAAAGAAGCTATTAATACCCATTCACAACTCGAAAACGAATATTTGAGTAAATTTTATTTATATTGAAATCTCGTTTATCCTGCCATCGTCTATCCGAATCAGTTTTATTATCAAAATGTAGATAAAGTTTAGTTTACTCTACGTAAGATAAGTTAGAAGATAATTTTTGTGACCTATATCACTAAAAGTTAAGAAGATTAAGTTAATGCCTCAATACTAAATATGCTTTTATGAACTGCACGGCACAGAAAATTTTTATTTAGAGAAACTTGATCACTATTTTGTCTAGAAGGTACGTTTTTTTCGGGTAAAATATAGTTTGGTTGTAATAGTAAGTTTAAAGAGTAAAACTTTACACCTTACAAAAACATATTTGATGATTATGATGGTGGTGAGGATCATTACATATTTTTATTACTTGCTTTTATCATCCGGAGAATCGGATTTTCGAATATTTCGAACCCAATTTGTCCAAATAAACTATCCTCTTCGCGGGTTCTATTTTCTGTGAGAATCCTTTACTTTCAGTCTCACTGAAGGGATTCGTGTCGCGAGAGAAGAGTCCTTCGAGGGTGACAGTTTCCCATCGGGGTCAACGGAACATCTTCGGAAGGCGGTATCTTCTTCACATGTCAGCCCGCGGCGGATCAACGAGTCAAGTTTATTTTGGAGAGAAGGGGTTCTCCGCTTGGCGGTCGACGCATTTGTCCTCACGTCCCTTCGGATTATCTTGTGGGGACAGCTGTGACGTCGACCGACAGCGGTTTCTCTTTCCCTTTTCGAGAGGATATCTTCCGTGGAGTGATTTTGATCCTATTGGAGATGCGGCTTGAATAAATATGGCACATCCTTGTTACAATGTTTCGTATTTATTTGCTGCGCGGTATTCTTTTACTATCGGTTGTGTACATTAATTCTATAGTCCCATCCTGGCCCGGGTTTTTCTCCGGTTTTCCTTGGGGTAGAGGTGGATTTTTAAAATACCGATTCTCTAGGCTCTAGTGTAGGGGCGGCGTCGATTGAAACGACAAATATTAAATTAAGTGTTCTTTAATACTTACGATGTATATGGACTACTTTCCGAATAAATATAGTTCGATATTAATGCGTACTTGTAAAATATTTGTTGTTAAATTACAATTTTGTTAATGTTCTATTATATTATTTTTTATATTATGTAAGAGTTTGCTGAAATTTTTCAATCCACCTCTGTCTTAGGGCCCTTGATCGGAATTGATGGGATGGTCCCTTGCTTGCTTCCGGAGAGTAAATTGGTTTATTATCCTCCACGTGGTCATACGCAGTTTGTTCTGTTTTTTGACAATAAATTTATTATTATTATGGTCTCGTGAAAATCCATTGTATTTTTTGGAGGTCACCAGTCCATACCTTTGAATATTTTTTTTTTCGTAGAAAGTATTGCGTTTGTGGCAGGCATTTAAAATATTTTTGTCTCGAGCTTATTTAGTATTGTTTGTCATTGTGATGCCTTAATTCTCTACCATCAGTAATAATTACGCCTATTATGTACTTGCAACTTAGTTCTAATAAAAGCCTGATACCCAACACAATTGATATACAGACATGTTCCCTGCAATCAAATATAAGTTAATAGTGTCATTCTCTAAATGATTCAATGACTTTAAAATTCGATCTGGGTATATAGAATTATATATAATTTATATATAATATTTTCTATGAAAGTTAAAACAAATATATTTATTGGTTTCAAATCCAAATTCAGAATGTTTCCTTTTTTGTATGATCCACTCGTTATTTAAGAGGCTCATATTTACGGAAACAGGCAAAAGGAATTGTGTCATTCTTTACAAAATATGTGACTTCCCATTCCCAAGGAGAAGTTAGTCTGGTTGAGTTTTAACTCAATAGAAGTTGTTCTTGAAGCTCGATTAATTATGCTTTATATGCATGGCTCGATTCCAAGGACAGTGTCGCTACGCTTTGTAGCGAAAATCGTATGAAACTATGCAGGAGTACGCATTATGGTGATTTTTTTGATAAAAGGACAAATGCTTCTATAATTGAGATTAATTTTTATACTAAGCGACAGAGAAGTCTTCAGGATGTTAACAGTACTTAGCCACCGTTTCTATTTCTAGTTATTGGATTTTCAAAAAATTGTCAATGAGTTCTAATATTGTTTATAATTTCATGATTAATAACGGGATATAAGTACAACTTTGTAATGCGAATCCAAACACCTAAACTTCTTTGAAAATTGAGTTGAATAGAAAACAGAACAACAGTAAATATAAAATTTCTTTTAAGGTTATGTAAACTTAAACTAATATATAATCATCAATTTCATTACATTATTTACTTAATCAGGGCAGTGCATACTTATTTTATTTGACCGTTGGTTTCCCGTGGTTCCCAACGGTGCTCATTTAATCGGTAGTTGCAGCATACTTAAAATATATTTTACAACTAAATAAAACAATATTAAAGATGCACTAAAGGATGCTAAATATAATAATAATAATAATAATACGATACAAATAACAAGTAAATAAAATTACAAGTATTTTAAGTTCAAAACAAAGATTTCCAAAAATTAAATCTGCAACTATCCATTCAATGAGAGTGAATACCAGGGCATTGTATGCACAGCCCACGGCTCTACTTAAGGGGCATTTTACAGGCGTACAGGCAACAAAAAGCCTCGCCACACATTCGTACATAAATAATATTTGTAAATAAAGCGTCCTATTGAAATTGAAAATACTTATTTTATAACCGACCTAACCTAAAACCCCGCACTCTTTACATAACTACCCTTCAGTGTTATAGATACTTTAAATCTATATTTGTATATCTGGAGATATAAAAAATAAGAGTAAACAAATAGACAAATGGTTACATTAGAATGAAGACGACTCTATCTAAAACTCATCAAGGAGTGTAATTAGAACTGATACAAAAGTTATGTTTATTTTTAGTTTCTTAATAAGTCAGATTTCGTTTTAAAATATTAATTTGCCATTCTAGTGGCCGTTCTAGTAGGTTGTAAGGTTAGCTGGGGTAAAGGTTTGCATTCTTGACACTTTGATTTTTCACTGGTTCGGAGTTCATTTAATCGTCCACAAAAATAACTTGTGTTATAGCTCAATATCTTCTCTACCTTTGGTAAAAATGTGAATTTTTAATAAATACATTAAGATTCCAAACTTTTGATTTAAAAAAAATGTGTTTGCAAACCTTTGCCCCGCGGTTCGGTGCAAAGATTTGCACTGCGAACTCATCTCTCTTCCTTTGAAAATATAAAATATGGAGGTACAAAGTTTCCAATGGCACTCATAGCACAGACAACAGTAACAGTTTTCCATCTTTTGCGGACACAGACTTGCCAACCTCATTTTTTCCAGTTGGAGCAATGAGCTTTGGAATTTTATTGGGAACTGTGTGAACCCCAGTTTCGTCCATGTTAAATATTCTCTGTGATGGAAACTGGTATTTAAGGAGTGTTTGTTCCAAATTGTCTAAGTATTGGTTGAGTTGGAATATGTTATCCCATGGTCCGAGTCACACTCGCTTTTCGTGAGGTCCTTAGAGATAATCTGTTCCTTTTTTGGGAAAGCTTTGGTAAAATCGTCCCTAGCCATCTTGGTAGACTCTGAAAATGAGGTTTTAATATTGTTTTCTTAGCGTAAGAGTAAAGTAGAAATCTGGAGGATTGTAGGTTGAGCCCGAAAATTCTTTTGTCTAAATCAACACAATGTTGATCTAACTCCTTTTCTTGACCCTCGTTGAAGACTGATCGAAGACTTCCATGAATTACCGAATACTCAATACTTACTTTTATCATATCAGTAATCCATGAATTGTACCCAAAAGAGAAAAAGAAGGGAAGAAAAGTTTTACTTTGAAACAGTGTCAGAGGACAAGGTTTGAAGGTGTGGGGTAAAGGTTCGCGGATAGACACCTGCAAACCTTTGCCCCAAGTCACTTGCAAACTTTTGCCCTTTTTCGGACAGTTTTGTTTGGACGGAATTTCTTCCTCGTTGAACTGGGAAACTCGAAATCTGTAGGTGGCATTTCAAAGCTTATTATACATATGATAAAATGTGCGTGAAACCTTTGATCATTATGTTGAGTACCTAATTTTACGTAAATGTTGCGGAAAATAACATGGAAAATGAGAAAAATGATTTCACCTCATTTTCTTCAGTGTGCAGTACACGGAGTCGACGGGGTTTCACAAGGCGACTGATGGGAGGTGGACGAAAGTGCTACGTACCGGATTTACGCGGAAATTCTTCTCCCACCTGTTCAATCTTCAATACAAACCTTTGCCCCGTGCAAACCTTTACCCTGTACAAACCTTTACCCTGGCTTTCCATAGTTCTTTTCCATATGTTGTCTCCGAAAACGTAGACATCTCTCGATTGCCATATTGTTATCTTCTGCTTTTACGATATATTAAAATTCGGTAATAACTGTTGTCTGTTGTTCCATTGCAAGTCCTAATTGTTCGGTTCATCAGCAACGTACGCAGAGCATGACCAAATATTGTGTTGTACGCTCCTCCCGCAGTGCCATCTCTATTCCTCTGTTCCAACGAACGTGACGTTCTTATTCCAAGACTACAGACTTCGTCCTCTTGACGCGTCCTTGGCCCCGCCCTCAGTGCTTCTGAGGTATTCAAAAGTTGACGAAATCGTTCTTATGTTCGTTCTTGTTTTTCTTCTTTCTTTTCTTCTTTCGTTCGTTCTTTCTATCTTTCGTTTGTTCTTTCCATCTTTCTTTGTCTCTTTCATTCTTTCTTTCTTTGCCTCTCTTTCATTCTTTCTTTCTTTGTCTCTCTTTCATTCTTTCTTTCTTTGTCTCTCTTTCATTCTTTCTTTCTTTCTTTGCCTCTTTCAATCTTTCTCTCTTTCTTTGCCTCTTTTTCAATCTTTCTTTCTTTCTTTGTCTTTCATTCTTCCTCTCCTTTTTCCGTTTTTTGTGTTTCTTTCGTAAGCCCGTTTCTTTTGTTCGCTCTGTTATTCTTCCGTGCATCATACTCTTAACCCGATTTTTCCTTTTTTATTCCTCTCTCCCTACTCTTCATATTCTTTGCCGCGTTTCCTTTCAAGTTTGCCTTTTATGTCGGGTAATTTCAGAAAGAAGTTAGTGCTTACATTGAATAAGGAGAAATGAAGTTTATATAATATGCATGCTCCAGAGTTGGGTTGCGGGAGTGTGGAGTTTAAAAAGGTTGGCTTCAGTAACGAACTTCGAGAAAAACTTTCGAAACTCGTCTGTTTTAATTATTAAATATGGGAAAATGTTATGTTAAGCTTGTATTGTTGTTTATGGCAGTATTTATTCTGGAGTAACAGAAGTTTTTGCGAAGAACAAATACATCCTAATGAGCGACGAGACTTTATCTCGAGCAGAGTTGTGATAAAACGAAGTATACTTTTGAATGTATTCTGTTCAAGGATTCTATTCGGGATCTATGCGCTATAAATTTTCATTGGTGAACAAAATACTTTCTTCTTTTATTATGCTGTGATAAGTACTATCGAAAAAAAATCGACTTTACGCGAGGTATCAAAACACTGGTGGTAAATTCATTGCACTGTCTGTCGAACGGGTGGGCTTCCTCCAATGTGTTGGAAGGAGTCGCATACAAACAACGATGAGAGAAGGATGGGGAAGAGCTCTCTGGGAGGGCCGAGTTCGTGCCCCTTCGTGTGTGTCTTGACTCATGATTCATTACGTGGACGTTTGACTTCTCCACTATTGCGTTTGAGTGGTCCTAGGAATGTTTTGCGTAATATTAAAGAAATCAATGTTCAGTAAATGCGAGCTATTGGTCAGATAAATATTTCTCTTTTTGGTATAGTTTTCGTAATTAGTGAAATTGTTACTGTACATTCTCAATGATTTAGTAGTGATACTATTTTGGGTCCCTGCCTTTTTTAAGAGCGCGTCAATACAGGTTTCATACCTCTCGCGACCGAATGAAGTTTNATTTCATATCCTAAGAAACCCAGAATCGTATCTTCTCAATATTATATCACGATGCTAAAAACATATTAGGAGCGTGTGTCGCCAAATAAAAGAGTAAATATTTCCACGGATGCGATCCTGCGGAGTATGAAATTCAATATCTAAAAGTAAATATAAAATTCGTTGTAGTGAAATTTTACCACTCTTGTAAAGAAAATAATTATATTCATTTATTATATTATATTATTATGACATTCACTTATTTATAAGTGAACATCACATCTTTTAAATTGTTCACTGCTGCTAAATCAAATTAAATAAGAATACTGAAATAAATTAATGAGACGGTTAGGTCACGTCAGACAATAAAGTAAAATTATTAATAAATATATTCATATCTATATTCGTAATAAAGTAAAATTATTAATAAATATATTCATATCTATATTCGTAATAAAGTAAAATTATTAATAAATATATTCATATCTATATTCATAATAAAGTAAAATTATTAATAAATATATTCATATCTATATTCGTAATAAAGTAAAATTATTAATAAATATATTCATATCTATATTCGTAATAAAGTAAAATTATTAATAAATATATTCATATCTATTGAGTAATGTTGAAAGAAGTGACCTTAATTTCTTCGAATGCCAAGTAATTTCATTTCGAGTTGAGTGGGTGGTGTTGTAACTTACTGGTCTGCTTCTCCGGGAGACTGTTTTGTTAAGCGTGACCTGCCGTTGTTTTTCATGCGGGAAGGCGACAGACAATGAAGTACAGCTGCATGAGAGACGTCAAGTTGCTACTGTCACATGTATGTGCCATTGATAATAGTTCTTGAAGTAACTTTTTCCAATGAAATATTCTATATATTTTTTTGCAAGATTGGTTAGAAATCGAATTCTGATTTTCAAGAAAATATACTTTAAATGTTTCTAACTATATTAACTTTTGAACTTGGAGGACAATATTTACAATTTTTCTATTTCTTCTAATTTTCAAAAAAATTATATTTGTTTTTAATTTTTACTTTTATGTTTTCTTTTAAATTGTTTTCTCGTAATGAATTTGACTTTTACAATTACTTTTCAATTTTCTGAATAATTCTTTCACATACGGTGACATCAATTATCTTTTTGAACGTTCCCCTCTAATTTCTTTTCAATTAAATTTTCGCAATAAATACACATGTCATTTTGCAACATTGTGCCTGTAGCTTCAAATAACAATTCTTCATGATTGTCATTCAATTCTCATTGCCTTTGTCTCAGTCGTATGACACCCACTTCTTTGAATCTTACTTAAGGACCCAACATTACATTCACCCTTTCCTGAGATTCCCAACCCCTTGCAATTCAACCCCTCCCTATCCTGTTAACACGCCGCTATTCATAGATTCTTTAATAACGAAGCTCGCCCGCTTCCTGGCGCCGCCTCGCCGTCAGCACACGGTGGCGCATCCACAACGCCAAGGCGGCTGCGGCAGCGGCGGTGGCGGTCCTCTGAAACGGGCTTTGTCTTGTACTAACTTCAAAAGTTCCCGGGCAAAGGCAATTAAATTCGTTTTCCACAGCGTTGTTTTAAGCTTGCGTTTTCTGGATGGATGCACGACAAAAAGCAGACTTGTTCTTTCCCAACCTCCGTCCCTCCCGTGACTGCTTCTTCTTCTTCTTCTTCATCATCTTCAGACTCCCTCCCGTCGATTCTCCTCGTAATGGGCTTAATTGATGTATCCAGAGCTACAGTTTCAATTAATCGCTCAAGCAGGCGATTAGGCGCCTGAGAAAGCTGCTGCCTCAGAGTCCGACCTCGCCTTCTAATCCTCTCGTTGCCAGTGAAACTGCCGCCTTGGAAGTTCTCTCGGTTGTAATATCCTCGATGAGGACGTCATAAGCCACGGACGAGAGGGTGCTATGCAAGTGTTCCCGTTTTTCGAGTGCCTTATTACGTGTGGCATCCGAGCGTTTTTGATTTGGGGCCATCTCCAGAATCAAAGGGAAATCGCGAGGATATTTTGGAAGAAAATAAATTTGAGTAACAAAGTTCACTTTGTGGAAATAAAATTAGCGAACATCGCAAAGCACTGACGTAAAAAAATAAATAAAAAAAGCACTGGCGTGAGGAAGACATTACTTTGAGAGGCTCTCTTGTTGGCAGTGTCTACTCCATAGTAGAATAGTTGAAATACGCGTTTTGTTGAAGCTTAGCTTCAAAAATAATAAATACAGTGCTTTATGAATGTCGTAATCCGTGTTTCGTATCCCGAAGTTGGAGAATATATTATGTATTTAACGATTTTAAATCTCTGAATTTGCGGGATCCGCTCCTGATCTACGAAACCCCAAAATAGGCCTAACTCTCCCGTTACGCACGCACAAATAAATAAAAAGCGCTGATCCGCAGCAAATTGGCAGTTTAAAAAGTACATAAAATTTTAATTGAAATTACAACGTATGAAGCGAGCGCATTTTTTTTTTGGACTGAGTTCGGGATTTGCGTTTTTTCCCCTGCTCTACCGATAGATAACTGGTGTTCTGGGATGTAGAAACGACTGAGTGAGATATTGTTTCAGAGAGTATGTGTTTACAAGTAATTGAGATATTTCCGGTGTCTTAATGTTCTTAAAATAAATGCATATAAGTATTTAAATTGATTAACATTCCATTAATACGAAACTCTCGTAAGAACTTTTTCAGATGGTTTTATAATGTAAAGTCTGAAAACTGCATCGTACAAAATATTTGTGGATTCAATCTAACTCTTGGTGAAGATGTATCATGAAATACAAGTACTCAATGTATGTACTTTTGTCCCTTGGTTCCATCAACCGTCGATACAAGAAAATCGTTGTTCTTTTCTCCCAAATTAATAATTTATTTTAAACAACCTCGTCAGTGTAAGTCTTAGCAAAAACCACAATAAACGCGAAAGACATTATTTTTTATTCAGTTAAAAAAATATTTCTGACTCAAAACCTCTATTCCATTTGATGGATTAAACGAAAGCATACATGTATACTGCTCATATTCCTCTGGAAGACTAACCAAAAATATTTACAAGCCTCAGGAAAATTACTTGAATTTTAACACAATACAAGTTCAATACGATTCTAGGTTTAATCAAAGAATTATTCTGAAGCAAATTATGCAAATCCTATTCTTCGCTGCTAAGAGTTGTAAACTTTTTCACAACGATGAACGTATATGCGATTGAAAACGATACAATTCATTCATGAATATGTTGTAATATTTTCCCTCTACGGCTCCCAATAATTATTTCATATTACAATAAAATTTGAAAGAGAAACTGTATAAATCAATTTTTCTCGCTGTACGGATTGGGTTGGCCCCCCAATAAACGTGACAAAAAGAAAAAGTAAGTGGTTCGTATCGATTTCCAGATTTTTTTGGTGTGTTAATAGGGACCTGTATCAAGTTGAATATTTAAAAAAAAATCATGTATCATATGAACTTGTCATTTATTTTTATATGGAATATAGTATTTATTTTCCTTTTTGTTTTTAAATTGCTGTGTAACTTCTTCTCAACGTGCACCTGTTTACTGTATTGTGTCTATTATCAATTTAAGGGTTTTAGAAAGAGTATATCTAAGTTTCAATAATAATACATCATTGAATATTTTCATGTGAGAATAGTCTTGGTCAGTTAATAATGAAATGTACCCAACTCCTGACTATAACCTTCGAAGAAATTGTAAACATGTTAGTTTTGAGTTGTCTGTATAAAAGAGGTTTAATCTGCCAGGAAATTCTTTCTAACGGGCGTTCTCGTTGACCCTCCTGAGATAGTCGAAGAGGGAAAGCATCTAGTAGGGGTGATACGTTTCCGCTTCCGGGATACCATGTTGTCTGGCTCCTAAGATGGGGAAGGGGAGGTAAGACGGAACTCACTAAAGATTGGTCATAATGGCTTCGTATCAACCACGTTCGTAGGTATAGGAACACATTGAATCCCACTTTTACCTGGTGTTAAAATTACTGGTTTTGACTTTCTTGAACCCTTGAAAATTTATTCGATAATGAAATAAGAATTAGTCGTATTTTTCGTTTGAAAGGATAAGTCATAGGTACGATCATGTTAACGAAGAGGTACATAATATTATTTGCACGTAATGGGTTGTATTCTTGAGAAACACGTGAGTTTTGCAAAATTATTTTCTTTTTTCTCACGCTTTCGAAAATAGATAGCATTGGCAATGGATCTCTTAAAGTATTTCGACGTCATATCTTAGCTATCACAACTATTGTCAAATACTTTATCCAAAACTAGAGAACATTCATGCTTTTTTATGAGAGATTATCCGTGCCTCATCTTGCTGTTTAGTGAGCCCATAACTAATTATCCAATGTTTATCTGGAGAATGAACCGTTGTAGAGAGTTACACATTAATTCGAAACACTAGAAGAAGAATATTTCAATACGAAACGCCACACAACGGAGCAGGAATCCACTGCTTAATTACCCGCTAACTCCTGCACATAGCGCATTTCACCTGACGCATTTTACAGCAGCCCTTCTCCTCGTCTTTCTCCGAATCGTAAAGACACCATGGCGACTGGTGTCGGACGCGACGGTGTCCTCCCACCGCCACGATTGGGACGAGGTACGCCGGAGTCGGATGACCGGAGCCAAGAGCACTTCTCTCGCGCAGTAAAAGCGCGGCCACCGGATCCGCTGGCCAGGAGAAGGCACGCGTCGTCCGTGGAGCGCGCCCTGTTAGACGGAGGAGCAAGACCCTAGCCTCGATCCTTGCGGGCCACCGCATCGCTCTCGCTCTTCCAGCCTATCTCTCCTCCCCCGCGAGCTCGTCGCTGTTTTATGCGGGTCCACCGCGGGAATTGAACCTCCTCCCTCTCCAAGACAAACGACTGCGATCATTAGTATCGGATCTCGGAGCCACCTCCCGCGGAAGGGTTGGGGTAGTGGGGGTGGACTACACGGACACTCACTACCGCGTATGGCTCTTGCTGCAGGAGGCAGCTCGAGCTCGATGAATCTTATCTCCCGACCGCAAGACAATGTGCGCGCGATAACATTGGTTCTGCTTCTGGAGACTGTGCCGTCGCCAGACCGTTATGCGCGCGGGGCTGTCGGCGACTCTCGTATTTCGAAGCGTTCTCCCTCGAGGGAGACGCGAGACGAGAGAACTCCTGGTGGCTGGTGCCTGGTGCCAGTGGGTATGCGCGCACATTCCCGCGTGTCCTTATCTCCGCAAATAAATAATTAAATTGCTGCAACTTCTGTAACCTCCCTGTAAATATTATCTTTATGACGCCACTGTCTACACTTCGGGAGGAACCGCGAGTCTAGTGTCCACTTATGGAACTTTTTTCGAGATGCACTCCATGCCACGAGAAATCCGTGTTACACGAGAGGTGACAGTGCGAAAATGACGCGGCTCGAGTGAGAACTCCATTTCCCCAATTCATTCTACACATCATGTCTCCAATAGAGTTCTAGTATCTTCAACAGTTTCTCCATTATCGATTCACAAATATTTTCTTAATATGGTTTGAGGACGAGTGGTATCACATTACACCCACTTTTCTCTTACAAGACTTGAAAATATCCCCTTAATTTTGTTTGTTGTTCTAATGCAAAGATCCTCTGGGGTCCTTGCAGCATCACGGAAACTTTTCTGACGCTCCATTTAAAGAAAATAAGGCAAAGAAAGGGGAGGATCGTTGTAAGGGAGAAGAGGGGTTGCCGTGTGTTAAGTGAAGGAGCACATCTCCCGTTGCTCTTTTCTGGGCGCGTTTTCTGAAAACGTTGGGGCTCAATGTCCGAGGTCCTGTTCCATGGAGAAAAGAAAATTTTCCAAACACACCAACGCATTTGTGGGGGACTCTGGCCTCATACTGTTTGCTTATTCTGGTTCCATGATCCGCGACATAAGGTCGGAGATTTACAACAGTTTGGGGCAGGTAGTCGTGCGGAGTGTGGAGTAGCGTCTTTTCGTTGTACTCGTCACCCCTGAATGTTGGTTCCCTTTCTAGGTTGAAAACACTGTTCCACAGAGAGGCCACGTCTTTTGTGAACCATTTTACCTGAGTACTGTGTAGCGTAGTTTCTTTGCAGTATCCCCCGCACGGGTAACTCACCTCCGCACTTTTGTCAAAGGACTTTTGTCTCTTCTGTTACATCCCCCACTCTCCTTCTTCACGTGCGTCAACCAAATTTATCCTACACGGGCGCATCTGATAGAAGGCACTTGTGTGACAAACGCGACTTCGTTTCTATGTCCGTGAACCTGGAAATGCCCTCGTCGTCTTCCGGAAATCGATTTTGTAACGGCTGTCTTCTTCTGACTCTATGCGATTTCCTAAGTTTTATTTTCTTATGGAGATGGGAACATGTTTCAAAAAATTATTCATTAGGTGCGGGTAAGTGTAATTGTCATTTTTATAAATTCCTCGAGTTAAGTTGGTAATACACGACATATACATTTCTGTGAGTCAATCTTACTTGACAGTATATCAAAATGGTGAAATGACGATGTAAGGTCCATTTTTAATGTTGGTGTCTGCATAACAATTTGTTGTTCAACTGGGGAATACCTAATAGTGTGTGAATCTAGCTTTGTATCTCAAATTAGTTGAGACGCTTCTTCACATAATTCAACTGTTTAATTTTGCAGAGACTGGCAGAAAAAATAATGTCTTTTATGAATTTAGTTTTCAGAATATTGTGGGGACAATAGCCTCTGAAAAGTTGAGGGACGTACGGTCATTCAAACATGTTTTTTGTTGTTAGAAATATCTAAGAGTCGTGTTGTATAATTTCTTTTTTTAGTTCCAGTATAATCACGGACTTTCACTATTAAGGAACTTGTGACACCAGTAATTCATCGTTCGCCACCGCAGTGGGTTTTTTTACCAATACGCTTTATGAAAACTCAATCGATCGATCAAACCTCGTATCTGGGATTGATATCTCGAGTGCACGTTGCATTGGTGCAGGTATCGTTTTGAGAGCCTCGGGCAGCTTTGTGGCGCTCCGTGGTGGGCAATGGTTGTGGCAGTCGTGACCCGGGTTGCGAGCACGGGGGGCGTGGTTCAATGACCACCCACGTGAAACACTGGGGCAGCACCGGTCAGGGTACGTCTTCTATACGCTGGATTGTTCTTTCGTGCGCTTGAGTAAGAATTGTTTAGGTTGTTTAGTTTTCTTCAAGATATTAATTTTTTTATTTATAGGCTAGAGAAAAAAATCAGAAAAGAAACTAGCAGGACTCAAGATTTTTTATTTATTCCTTTTATTTTAAATCCAAAAATTTTCTATTTGCCTCTATTTCCAATTGGGAATTCACCCCTCTCTTATGGTTCTAAGTGTTTCATCTTCCACACATTGACAACATTTTGTCCGTCACAAAAATTTGACCCCAATGACGGATAAGGCGGATACCCAAAAACCCTCCAAAAATCTTTCAAATATATGTTATTTAGCTATACCCATTTTACCATCATGCCTATCACTTATTTTAATGGCAAAATATCGATAAATAGTACTTCGTCTTTGGTTCAGATGACCATGAATATGTCTCGTATTATTAAATGAATTTCGATTTACTAAAATCGTCCCATCAAAAAAATAATTGCGCATTCTGAAAATTTGTGATTTTTTTAAAAAAATTCCCAAGATTCCCCAATCGGATTTTATATGTCTAATAATAGTGCAATATAATGTCTCATACTTTTCTTGGTTGTGTGAGAATGAACGGCTGTGCTTTTTCTTCAGTTCAAATTCTTCGTCGTTCTGACTCCTGCTGATTTTTCTCAAGCGATGGTGGATTCGACCGGATACTCCTTATTAGTCCGGCCTGCAGATCCTTCCGAACCACCAGCTTCTCTTTTCAACTACAAACCGAAGAAAAGACTAGCTTCAACTATGGGAAAAATGTCTGTTTGAGAAGAGAGGGTTTACGGATTGCATGCAACAATTAGATCGTGATTCTACTGGAACCTTAAACGGCTTAAATTGCTTGTTTTGTCTTTTCTCACGGTTAGTCTGTGGGATAGAAACTCTCCCGCGTACAAATACCTTTTTCGTTGGTTATGTTGATAGTATTGGTTTTATTGAGGTTCTGGAGCGTATAAATATTTTGAGGAAGTTTCTAATTTCAACTTTTGTAACGAAATGGAGGCACTGTAAATTTATTTAAATATTTATCGCAGCGTTTTTCCAATTCCCTTTTCTCGAAACCTTTTAAGAAATTTTTCAAAAGAGATAATTCAAAACACTTTATGTTCTTAAAATACTCTTAACATTTCAGAACAACACGAACAAAAACATTTGAATTAATACTTGTTTGCATCAGTTTTATTGGTTACTATGTTAAACAAAAGCCAATAGTCAGCAGTTTTTATAAGCTTAGTTCTGATTGTCTGAGAATAGTATAATGCGTAAAAATACACACATTAGGAAAGGCGTCATAAGGGAGACCATGGCCGCAACCAGTGCCTCTGGTTTTCAAGTATCCTGTAATACTATATTTCTTCACTGATATGTTTAGGTTTTATAACGGAGTATTCAATATGGCTGCAATTCTACATTAGATAATTATAGATTTCGCTTCTAAAATAAATTTCCGTTGCAAGAATAGTTGAACACTCTGCATAGCGTCTGTCCAGTTTATGATTGTCATGAATAATTATTACTTGTGCATTGAAAATGGGAAGATAATTNCATGAATAATTATTACTTGTGCATTGAAAATGGGAAGATAATTTCCGTCACTTAATGAAAGGTGAGTTGTTTGATTAGTTATGTTCAACTAAGGTATTCTCGAAAGGAAGAGAACATAATTCTGCGGAAATCAATACGGTAATTTCAGTCAGTGTAATACCATAAGAATAACACACAAGACAATTTAAATATGTGCAATTTTACAAAGAAAATACTGACATCGTTCTCTGACCGATCAAGATACGTGACCTAGGGTGTTTCTCCTTGCATTGCGACGCTACGTCGTGAGGAAGAGTCCATTGTAGTTCATCGAATCTCTTTATCACCCTCCTCCTTCCCCCATCCAGACTCTCCCGCCTTAAACGCAAGTCGCCTAATCGTAAACTGAATTTCGCAATTTTCCGATCCCTTGGGCATAGCGAATGCTCTCGGAAGCACTCGCAAAATTCTGCGGAAATTCAATTCCGGAGGAGTGATAGGATTTTTCCGGATGTTCCCCCAGAGCGAATGAGAGCTCGTATTCCACGGTCATTAAAACCTCAACGGCGTCCTAACCTGCGGAGCGCCCCAAGGATCGGTTTTTTTTCGGAGGACTTTTATAGCGTTCGGTTACGTTAGCTTCAGCATCCATATCGCCAACGAAGGGGCGGTGAGGGAGGAGAATTTGTCGAGTGAGGATGGGGAGGTGGGGAAATGGGATGAGAGTCACCGACGAGGTCGCGTCCTCGCCGCCAAGCCCATATGTGGGATACCGGACCCTCGAATACAGGGTAAGAGGAAGAGGTTCTGTTGTGCGTCTAGTCCCTTTGTACCCGCGTGTCTTCGCATCACCGCACTCCCATACTGCCGCGGGGGAACGTAACACAAAGCCACACTGTAGGTTTCATCTCGGTTTCTTTTATTGTATAAAAAATGAGGTTAGGTTGCGGGTGAAGTACGATTGCGAGGTATGACACTGGGGAGTTGCGCTTGGCATGCTATTTATTTATTTAATGACTTATATCGAGATCTACTTTCACCTAACAGTAACTTGGGTGGTGGACGTGGGGAGGATCTTATAGTATCGGACCGACATTTGTCTAAAGAAGTTGCGGGAAACCCAGCTGAAAACCTCGCATAGTTCGGACTTCCATTGCTTCCATTGTAGTACTTTGTAAATGTAGGGAGCTATTGAAACTAATCTACATGGAGCGATAGGAGGTAGGAGTTGGGTGGTAGAATGTTGTTAGTTGGTGGGCCGGTTAGCTTGGTTTTTCAACAACTTGGCCCATGTGGAGGGGTTTAGTAATAGTTATTGATACTAGCAGGAGATGGATAGAGGAAGGAGGGTTCGCTTTTCAGTAGTCACAGCTATATGAACTGGGACATTCATGTTTTTTTTTCTGGCGACATCGGGAACTGAACCCGGGATGACTTGATGAGGAGCAAGGACGCTACCACCTGAGCCACCAGAGGAACTATAGTTAGGACGAGCAAGGTTTGAACCCTCACTCTCACCGCTCAGCGGTATCTGTCGCTCACCATACCGACGCGGTGGGTACCGTCACAGATCCACGACTCGGAAGGAAATCTCGACTATTGCGTGCTCATTTGCCAGGTCCGCCTCCGCCTCCACCTCCTCCGGATATTGTATTGATTACGGGACGCTCGCTGTTCGCATCGGTGTGCGTGCTGGGACATGTGAGCGTAGATCCCGATGTGTACGTATGTGCGCCAGCGCGGATTTACCGAAATCTCATCTTGTGTTTAGCCACCCAAATTCCTCGGTATACTCTCTCCTGATCTTCCACCGTTTTCTAAACCTTCCTTTCGTCGAAGTGCTCGCCCATCTCCGCCGCATCGCGAGGAATCTGTCAATACCGTACGC
Source organism: Laupala kohalensis (assembly GCA_002313205.1). Lineage (NCBI taxonomy): Eukaryota > Metazoa > Arthropoda > Insecta > Orthoptera > Trigonidiidae > Laupala > Laupala kohalensis. The sequence goes on from NNCF01127356.1 coordinate 2,067,623, forward strand.
GGCAGCAGACGCGCGTGTATTAAGCTGAGGAGACCAGGCGAGGACGGCGTTTCGGATTTGTGTTCACGAGAAGGGAAACTGCGAGGTTCTAGCAGCAAATGGATTTAGCACAAACTGTTTAATTGAAAGGTTAAAGAGGTCCCGGGGATTTACGTACAATTATTCTGATTACCTCTATGTTACCATTGTGCGTATACACGGCAGCGCTATGTAAATTGTATTCGTGATAGAAATTTCATTTGTTCAATATTCCAGGGAAACCCGTAATTCGGACAGGTAATTAGAGGTAGTGGCGGAAGCGTGATTCTGCATAGGAGGGTATGTTAGTCTGGATCAGAGGGCATTACTAGACTGATGGGTTCACTGCGTAATAGCCTTCGCTAATTAGGGATTTCAAATCTCATGCCCCTGCTTCGTTTTTATGAATTAAAAGATAGGATTAAGTTGAGTATAAAATGATATACCACTGTTCTGTTATGTTCTACTTTAATTGTGGACACGAAGTATTTTTAGCTATTTTCGACTCTCCCATGCAGTGACGAATTCTCTTCTGTATTCATGGTACTAGTATTCTATTGAATTATTCACAAACACTATAATGAATAACTTCAAGATATATTTTTGAAGAATAAGGTGTAGTAAATTCATCTCAAATTTGCAGTGAAAATATTCAAACATCGGAGATGTTATTAATAAGAAATGAAATGAATACACACACTTGAAAAATGATTTATGTCCCGCAAACCGTTATTATCTATAAATAATTTTTCTGGTGTTTCTAAGATTAATGCTGTACGCAAAATGAAGGGAAAAAGTACATATTAAATGATTCTGTTTTCATGAGGTAACCGTAAATACTATTGCAGATATGACATAAAAGTATTTACTTAATTTGGAAAATGAATAAATTTGAATTGAATGATTGTGCGGTGATGTGTATTGATAGAATATTTCCTTTTCACAATCCACTGTATTGTGTGCTATTCTCCTCCCGAGTACTGAATCAATTACGCTCTCGTGCAGGATAACAAACTGACCAATCCTCTCATGATTCAGACGATGTAGCTATTCCTTTCGCTTTTGCAATTACACGGTCTTGAATGTTATTCAAAACAGTAATGAGAATTGATACAGGTTCGGGGAGTATATAATAACTCGTATTGAAAAATGACACTTTGAAATTAAATCATGAGTGCGAATTAATTACAATTTTTGCATTAGATCTTTGTTTCGTTATTTTATTAAAAAATAAACATTTTTGGGAAGATAGAAAACTTTGGGCCCTGCTTTGTTTACTTCATTTGAAGTAAATGCACAGAACAATCATATAGCTGACAAAAATAAACATTTAAATAATAAAAATACCGGTGAGAGGCGTGTTATAAATATTGTTGGCTATAGTTTGTATAATTACATTTTAATAAACTACCATGTCCCCAAAAGTATATGTTATGTAAATATCATATTAATTGCCTTACTGCGAACACAGTACTATTACATACAATATTATGTAATAAAGTTATGAGTTAAACAATAGTAATTAAAAATAGTAATTTATTACTCCTGGTTTAATTAAATATTATAAAGCTAGAAATAATAATAAATAAGAAATTCATTGTGGAAAAGCAGTCACAATCAGCGTAATACCTCATGGAGGTCAAACTAATTTACATTCCGGAAGCAAACAAGGGACCATCCCATCAATTCGGAACACATACCTTAAGACAGTGGTGGATTTATTAAATCTGCATCCCAAGGCAAAATCATGGCATGCGGCCCCCTAAAATAAAAAAATAAAAAAAATTATAATATCTTCAAAATGTCAAAAAAGTTCTGTTTAATAGAATAAGTACAAGAAAGATGTTTAAAAATTAATGGTATGAAAGTATATAAAAATTCGAGATTGATATTAATGATTTTGTATAAATGTAAAAGAAAAATATTTATTTCAAGGATTGTGAATATTGTCATGAGATATTGACAGCATTTGATGGCAGTAGCCTTATCACCGTTTCAGCCCTTGTAAGACCTGAGTATACGTCACGAAGCGCCGTGTTTCAGTGTTCTGCCTTCTTACCTCGGCGGCCGTGTTCTCCCGTCTTTGAGGGCAGCGCGCTCTCCTGTGAGCGTCGGGCGCCGCGCCGGTGCATCGGTTGGTGCCGCGACCGGGCGCTCGCGGAGTCCTCATTAATCTTCTGATGCTCCTCCCTCTTCGTCCTCACTGTACAAGCCACCGCCCTCGTCGCCCTCCTCCCTCTTACCCCTTTCGCCACGCGGGGAGGACAGCCACGTGCTTCCGTGCTGGGGATTCGCGTCTTCCTCTTTTAGTCTACTGGTGTTTGTTATTGGTGGTTGTGGTGAAAATGATTTCAACTTTTTACTCCTTGGATCGCGATATTTGAGTACGAAACATATTTTCTATCATAATAATAATTTCCGCAATAATAATAATAATTTTTATTATTTTTACGGTGATTGTTGTTTTCTCTCAGATATGTACCAGTTATACTGGTCAGTTGCGGGAATGATATTCCAAGCAGCTGTCCCTATTTATAATTATTGAAAGAAATTTCTAATTATGTTGCATGTATTAAAAAGAATCGATTCCTGTTTGACAATTGCGGCTGTTTTTAACTGAGATTTTGTCTAAGTTCCTCGGAAGTAATCGTGTACTTCAAATAATTATGGGAAGAATTTGGGAGCGAGTTTTCCACAGCTGATGAACTTGGAATGCTATGTTGCTGTATTTTCTAATTTCCTTTGCATAGTCTTTTCAATGTTAACATTATTATTATTATTACTATTATTATAAATATCATTATTATTGTATTTTTAGTTTAAATTCCATGCAAAATACTACAACATGTTTCTCGTACATCATATCTTTTTAGGTCTGTTTTTCTAAGTCACCTCTCGTCTGTCGTTAATGATTTTGGTAAAAATGATTTCAACTTTCTACTCCTTGCATCGCGAGATTTGAGTTCGTGACACATATTTTTTATTCATTTCATATTTCATGTAAATGGTTCTCAAAATTTGTTGTACTTGTTAATATTTTTACTTGCTTTATTTCTATTGTTTTTAGACTATCTTTACTTGAGGAATGCGCCCTACACCTATGTAATGAAATTTATCTTACACTTCTGATAATTTTATCGTAAAGAAACTATTTATACTTTTTTACATTTAAAACGTTTCAGATAATTGAATTTCATATAGCTAATGTAGTGTGAAAACTTAACGAATTTTTCAATAAAATATTTCCATATTTACATTTCCCATTTATCATATTTTATCGTTTTACAAATATTATTTTGCTATAAAATGAAAAATATTCTTTTGTACGGGAAAAGAATTGAAACAACACCACTGTTAAATGGAATCACTCATGAAAATGGTTAATGATTATTATAACATCTTTTTACGCCAATATGTTAATCATAGGATTGTGTTATTAGTACACATCTTAATATAAAGGTATCCCCTGAATAATATATTAAACCTATTGCGTTTAATATATTATTAAACGCTTTGACGCATGCGGAAATTCTGTTCACTCGGATGAGCGCCATCGTAGGCTTCAGTCCCAAATAGTCGGATAAACTTTGTCCGTGGAGTACTGTGTTAGAATTACAGTCTTTTAGCGGTTTCTTTCGATTCTTTTCCATCCAATATTAGTTAATACTTATGTGTTCAGTATTCTGTTTCGAAGCCTCTCTTATTTCTTGGAGGTTTGGAAAAATGATATATTTTCTTTCGTTTGACTGGACCTAACCACAAAACTTGTATGTTCGAGTTGAAACTGAAGTATCCTCTGGTCAAGTTCTTATCTCGAAGATGAAGTTGTAACACTTTTTGGTTTGAATGAACATGACGGATTTATTTTTTTCTTTTAGAAAAGTAATACAATATGTTGAAACAATACGTAATTATTAAAGTCTGGCGTACTTTAAAGTAATGATTTTATGAAGAACTAAGTCGAGTTTGTTGTAATTAGGGGAAAACTGTTGTGAGACAAAAGTTTTGGATGTTTTATTTAATCTTTAATTTTAAATTTGTTTTATCCCTTAGTAAACTGGGGGTTCTATTATTTATCAGACTCCAGAAGACTCATATATTTCAATTACCTATTTATATTATTTTTTAAATTTGTCATGTACTGTGAGTATTTTTACCACATTATTGTACTTAAGACTGGTTTATTTCGTAATATCCTTCGCTAGCCTGGATGCGGGAGTCTTCCTCTAATCTTTCAATGATATTTCATTTTAGTACCACTACAGGAGACAAATTCCCCACTTTCAAAATTATACAGAAAGCCTTACAAGACTCTTGTTACATAATGACATAAATCATTTGTCAGTGTCATCTCAATGAATATTTTTCAATTGTCTTATTTTTTAATAAGTGCCTGTGAAGCCGATTCTCCCAATTTTCATCTTGTTTTTAAAATGTAAAAGTTTTAAAATGGTTAGGCGGAAGAGCAGACCTTCAGGTCCGAGTCTCGCCAAAATAAAGACACTTTTATTATTATTATTATTATAAAGCCATCTGTCACATTATCCCACCAGACATTACAGTTGTAAGAGGACATAATGAAACTTATTTACTACTCTCGTGAAGCCTCTGAACCATCAAAAGTGCTTGAGAGTAACCTCAAATAAAATTTTTAAGTGTGTCTTAATAGTCTCTTCATCTGAGTATTAGAGGCAGTATTATCGTAATAAATGATTGCATTAGAATTTCGGCGTTTGAAACCATATATATCAAAGGATATTGCTATAGAATTGTAATTTTTATTTTCTCGGTTTCCTGGTTAATTTATTATTATTATTATTATTATTATTATTATTATTATTATTGGGACATATCCAATATCTAGGTCATTAAAGTCATCAGAATTATCTTGAAGTGAGAAACGTTGCGTTGACATGTCGTTGTTCAACGACGGAAAGTTTAAGTACATTGAACACTACATGTTATGTGAAGTTGAAGTTGATTTGTGTCTTGAAAGATTGAAACAGATAAATATAACAAAAATAAAATTTATTTGATCGATTTCCATACCCGATATACGGCAACCTCAACCAAACCTCATGTAGTTCCATTGTAGCCAGGCAAGCGAGACGGGCGCTAAGTAAGTGTTTTTTAAATAAAGTGAATATTTTACAATTTTTTTTGAATGAACAAAAAGTTAATATTCAAAACTATATAAAAATTAATATAATGAGAAACTATCGTTTAGAGCTAGAAAAACAACTGTTTCTCAATGAGAAGAGAGAGCGAATTGTAAAATTCTGTTGTTTTTAACTATGAAAACGAAGCTTTTTCCAACTCAAATTGATTTCACAATTCGCAGTAACCTCACCGCAAGGTAACATGATTAAGTTTTACGAACGTTAAATTCAAAAAGTGACACTTTAAACTATTTCGATCATTTCTATTTATTGTGATAAGTGCAATTAACGATCAAGATTATGTAGTCATTGCAACACAAGTTGCTACATGGGATTATTTTAAACTCCTCTTAAACCATTGTTTATTGGAAATTTTATTTCACTCATTTTTCATCGCATTCAAACGTTTAAATAAACTCATTTTTTTGGTTGTATTGTTTAATAAAGCGTTAATACTGTATAAAATAAAACGTAGTGAATAAGAGTTCATGAAAACATATTCATTACGACTTGTTTCAAGAACCCAATCAAACCTTTAATTCGACCCCGTTTAGATCGGCCCCATATAGTTCTGTCAAATTTCTAGAAGGAAGGAAAATCAATCAAAGTAGCTATTGAGGAGTGAATTCCTCTTGCGAGTAAAACGTCACCTCGTCTTTCTTTGTACGTTGAACGCGTTGCGTGCGAAACGTCACCAAACGCCTCGTCATGACTCATTCGCCATGTTCGCGGTGTAAACGCGCGCGTAAAATGCGCCACTTCGCAATTGGGGTCGCCCGTGCAATATCGCATATGCACAATAAAACACCCCGTCTCCACGCTGCCAACCGCGATCCCCTAAACGATCTGATAAGAGATAGCGTGTATGAATCTCGCTTTAATGGCATGTCAGTGAACTGTTGACAGCTAAAAACAACGAACTTGTCATATTGCGATCTGAAATCGCGACCATCATGGTGAATTCTAGATACAAACGAAGCTTTAATTATTGCAATAAAACTCCTTGGGATGGTTTATGTTCGCGAAAAAACGAAATTTTGTAGTTCGATATCTGTGAGATGGGTAATTCTTACAACGTTCGTTGATGCACTCATGCACAAATTAAAATTTCCATTGCTTGGTTGTTGAAATACTTCATTACTTGTTTTGTTTTAAATTTTGTACTATAATTGTTTATTTTGTTGTTTCAGATTCGGCAAGAGAAACCTTACTACATAGCAGACCCCGAAGTCGACTCACTTGTAAGTTTTTCTATATTATTCAATTTGTTTCATTCAAATCGTAAAATGGTATAATGAGTTCTTAAGTCAAGTTTACTGTCTAATAAAAAAATACTTCAAGGATTCTAGACATACATTTTTTTTCGAATCTTTCTTCGAAGTGTTCTCTATAATACATATGGCTACATGAAACGTCACTGTAGAAAATGAAATTCATTTTATTTTTCATTAAAATTGTGCATATTCTGATTCAAAAAAATTAGCTTGAATGTAATTATAAACCAAATTAATTATTGAGTATATGTAAGTAAAACTGTATTATTATTAAGACGGTTTTTTTACTTTCCTGGATTAATTTTGTGAGTAAATTGTGAACATTTTGAAACATGAGAATACTTTGTTGGACTACACGTTCATGTTCGCATATTTTAAGATATTTCTTAGAAGATTAGACTGATGCCCTCACCGATAGTGTGGAGATTAGGAAGAAATGAATAGTAGGAAAACTTGTGCGTTATTAGCTGGTAAAATTATATTGTAATTTTCTAATTTCTACGTTCTTGAGAGAACGTTTCCAGGTACTGAATACGACTAACAGACGCTCTTCTAATTGTGTACCGAGAATGAATTACAGGAGTTCATATCTAACTGGAATTTACGTTTCCGGAAATGTGGAACAAGATACTTAAATTTTTAAAAAAAGGTTGTTTGATTTATTTTGACCGACAGATTTGTCTTATAAATTGTAAATAGTATCAATTAGCTTGCACTAATGAGTTAGCAAAACCAATTAAAGTCAATTTCATGAAGTTAAGAGTTGTGTGTGCGTATTTTGTTCCTTACAAAAGTAAAGTTAGAGTTTTTCTATGTCAGCGCTGTCCAAACTTATCTTGGCCCGTGGGCCATTATCTATTCACTTTCCATCGATCGGGCCGGAATGGGATGGAGTTACGCAAAGTGTTGCCCGACGAACAAAACTAATGGGTTTATTTGATGTGCGTTATTTTGATTTTCATAAATAAACTTTTAATATTTCACGCTGAAAAAAATGTTCTTCTTTTTTAAAAAATTTATAATATTTAGTATTATAATAAAATGGTCTCATATTGTGATTTATAACGCGGAACTCCCAAATTCAGTTTTTTATTTTCTCTAATCGGATTTACCACGTAAAGTATGAAGTCTGAGATCAGAGATTGGTAATACGAAGTTGTGCCCCTCAATGTTTGATAAAAAATTTGATCCAAAATGTACTACAACTCGCGGGCTGTAAAAAAACGTTTCGCGGGCCGCCAGTTGGAAAGAGCTGTCCTACGTAACGTCTGTGGTTCTGTTAAAATCAAAATTAATCAATAATTCCATTTATTATTTTAAAACAATTACAATATATGCTAAAAATATACTAGTTATAACAAGGAAGAAATAAATTAACTTTCTTATGAGAAACATTGGTCACCCCAAAGGCAGAGCCTCAGTCGGTGTAACCGTTCTAAATACTAAAACATTAAAACTACTTAATTCTAGAATATCCACCAAAACATTCATGAATATATCTTATATTACTGACAGATGATAATCATTTTAAGGGTAATGTTGCGTAGGACAAATTACAGAATATGAGTCACTGAGATTTATTGGAGAACTGTAAATATATGCTCAATTTCAACCTGTTTCAGTAGCCAACTTCTTAATTCTTTAGAAAAAATACTTTAGCTACTGGAATTTATAATATTATTTGGAAGAAGGTTAAACGTTTTAGGGGCCAGAAATGAAAAAGATTTCATGAAATGAGTGTTTGTTGGCCTCGGTATCAATGCAGTTCTAGGATTACAAAGAATAGTTGTATATCTGTGCTCAGCTCTGCTATTGCTTCCATGCCTAGTATAAAAAGTCCCGACGTAACGTCTGTGGTTCTGTTAAAAATAAAATGTAACTAAGGAGGATAATGTAGTTAAAATTTTCTACCCTTCCTCTTTTGCCCAGTAACATTATGATGACATATTCAGTTTCTTTCGCTCATACATTCTCTGGACCGATAAAAAAAACAAATTGTTACGTGGAATGATGGCAGGGTGCGATTCGGTACAACACTGGCATTGGCGACAAGAGGCTGGAAAGAGAGTCGGGAAAATGAGGAGGCCTTTGATTTATTGGCACTTCCCTTCCTTAGTCTCCTCTCGACCCGACCCCCCCCCCTCCACCCCATTCAATGGGTAGCAGCATCAGGGGGCCCTCCGAGAGACTATCATCATCTCATTACGCAGCGGGATTGTCAGCTGTTGACGGCGATAGCGGTCGGGGCGCGCGCGAAATTAAGGCGGAGAAGACAACGGTTGGGGCTGGTAGCACACGAGGTGACGCTTTGAGGGGTGTGGGGAAGAAGTTAAAAAAAATTGTTCTTCCTAATACGCTTTTAGTAATTTAATTACCTCGCTTTAAATTCCTAAATGCCCGCTTCGGAACCGCCTCTATGATTTTGGGCGTAGAGAAGCTGGTTTTTTTCAAGTTTAGGCCTAATTTCGATTGCATTATGGCGCGAGGTTTTTCGGAGCGAAAAATTTATGTTGGAGAAAAAAATATTCGTGAATGATTTTTCCTCGGGTCTTAAATTATTTGTGAAGATAAGAGTAAATTTGGTTTAAGCGTTCAGAGTGATTAAGTCTTCTTACGTATGCGAGTGAAGTACCTTCATCTCATTATATATTTCATTTTTGTGTTCTTTTGGCGTATAATTCTGTATTACTGCATGGTTTAGTATGGACTTCTCCTTCGTTCTAGACGATGCATTAGTATTGCTGTTATTACTCTACCGAGACTTCTCTAAGTCTATAGTTTTAGATATTTTTTTCATATTTTAAATTCAACAAGATGTTATTTTGCGCACATTCTCGAGAACATTTTGGAATGGGTCTAGTTTTAAATATGTGCAGGGGAGTACGTAAAGAAAAGAGATAAGATAGGATTAATCCCACATTAAAATGTCTGTCGTTTTATCAGAAGATAACTCACTTAATTCCTGTGTTATAATAAACACAGAAATATATGTTTAATTATTAATAGACCATTTACAGAAGTCTAGAAATTATAAATATACATCCATAAATATTCATAACTGAAAATGTATTTAATTCTTGTGTTGTATTTTTTATGAGGAGGATGCAAAAACGAATTGAATTTAGGCATGAGATTTTTTTTTCATCTTATGTATTATGAGAAGGTACCGTACAAGTTTCGAAAACCCACCCCTCAAATAAAAGTTATTCCACCGCCAATAGAGTACTAAAATTATTTGGAGAGTTAGAGAAAAATAACGTCACTAAGTCGTTGCTTTGCTAATTGTGCGACTGGGGCACTTGTAGGAGACAACAAAGACTGTGCAGAGGGGGGGGGGAGTAAGAGCGAGTTCGTTAAGGTAATGCGAATACTGTGTCAATGCAACACGCGGCCAATCGTAATCCAGGGAGCGGGGCGGGAGTCCCGTTCTGTAATTACCGGTCTCATTTTTAAATGATAATTTAATGATAATGGACGAATGGATTTCGGTGCGTTGTAATTACCGCCACGAACTTTGTAGGAAATTCATTAGAAGTGGATGCCCAGGTCCAGACATACGATCCTATGCACTTTTTAATATTGAGACTGGAAAATTGAGACAACTGAAAGTAGTAATTTCGAGACCTGAACACACATGTGTGAATGTATGTAAATATCGCATGACTGTTAAAAATCCCTTTCCGAAGTAAATACACCCCAGTGGTAGATCTTCATTAGTATCTTCCAAATTAAAGGACATGATTTCCCGGAGAATCTGTTTAATGGCAGTTGCCTCCTTACATTCACTTAAGTCCTGCCTCCAATTGCGGGAGCTATCCCGAGGAAGACAATAAAGATGTGTATCGTACAAGGCACTAATTATACGGTAGGTGGGTGGAATTCAGTGCGTTGAATTTTTGTGAAGCGTCATTAACATATAGGCGCTGTGCAGTTGAACGAGAACAAAGAATAATGCGTTCGTTAATGTCGTGCTGACGCCACCGCATCGGCGATGAGAAGAGGGCGGTAAGTTGTGGTAGGAAGTGGGAGTGGGGATAAGGGTGCGCGTATGGGAGAATTCCCCAACCGACAAGGTGTAGTTCGTAGGATGCGTAGTGTGAATCCCACGCCTATGTGAATCCGCCCTAGTCGTTGGCGGAAGCTAGTCTTCAAGCCCTTACTGTTCAGAATGGACTTCTCACTACATCTAGAGGACGTTTTTCTTTGTTAAACCAATTGTTCTCCGTGTAAGTTTGGAGAGTGCTTGGGAATACTTCAAATTAAATGCGAGGACCGTACTTGTGTTAAGTAACAAAGATATTTAGAGTACAAGATGTGGAAATACCAAAGATGAACACACAAATCGACTCATAACTTTTCATATCATTTTCTTTATTCAAAATACTTCTGTAGAATAATTCGTATATTCATATTCTTCTAGACAAATATATTTATCTTTTGCGTTAATTAATTATTGAATTAGCATATGACAGAATTAACTCGTGGAGAAAATCAAACTTTCACAATGTTGCATAGAGATACTCCCACTTCGATGTTTGACTATTGCACTTAGCGGTGGTTTTTCAGTTACGTTGTAAAAAGTGCACAGTGAATAGAATAATTGGAGGATTCTATCGAGTCTCATTACTGGACATCAAGGACGTAAAATGTGCCCAGATGTCAGCCGAATGTGGAAAGCCGGACACTTGTGGAAAAGAAAGGTATATGACATTTAGTGGCTCGAATAAAGCAAGTAACGGAGAAGATAAGTGAGAGAAGAAAGTTGTTGTGAAGAGATGTGAAAGGGAATAGAAAGGTGGCGGAATTAAATAGATACACGACATACAGATAAGATTAGTTTTTGAAGATGAATTTTGGAAAGATAAACCAAACCCCAGTTAATGGTTTTACGTCTGAGAAATTGGGGGGAAAATTAAAAAAAAAAAAATCNCAGGCGTATTCGGTCTGTTGACCAGCTCCTTTGGTGTGAACACTCTCACCCGGTTGGTCGAGCGCGTGCAAAACGCTTGGAATATTTCTGTTTTTTCTTTATAGTATTTGTAAATAGCTATTGAAGCTTCTCTACATTGGGCGATAAGATGTAGGAGATGGGTAGTAGGACTGTTGTTAGTACGTGGTAACCCCGCTTAGTCGGGGTTACTAACAATTTGGACCATATGGAGATGTAAATAGGAGTAGTTAGCAATAGCGAAAGTTAGTGATATTAGGAATAGTAGGAGGTGGATAGAAGGAAGGTTCACTTCTCAATTGTCACAGCAATATGAACAGCATTAAAGTGAAAAGCTACAAATTATTTCTGAACCCGGAATGTGTAGGTATCGAGCAAACACGCTAATCCCGTAGCCACCGGAGGGACTATTTCCGTTTCTTCTTGTATTGGAAGGGCCAACGTCAACTTCTGAGAACCTTGTGCCGAAGCAGCTGGACGCAGCACGGGGGGGTTTCCGTTCTTGTGAGGACCAAGTCAGAGGCGGACAACAGCCATGCAGGTCACATTGTCACTCTGACGCGTAGGAAGATCAAATAATTTAACTCTTGAGGGGAAATTTTGGTCGCTGATGTAAGAACCTATTCCCCAATTTAGGCTGTCGACCGGGCATTCAGGGCATACGGATGTAGAGGGTTGTGTGGGGTTCGGGGAGCAGATTGCCGAGTTCTTGGTTTATTGGGGTCGTTAATTCGTCGCGTTTCTTGACACGCTGGGAGTCGTAATTATCCCTTATTTCATTCTCTTTTTTTAGACGGGTTAGGATTTCAAAAGTGTCTGTTCCCTCACGTTCAATTCACTTGAATTCTTCCAATTCTCCATCATATTCGCATTCGTACTAATCATTTACTATCGTCAAGTGTTCTCATCCCGAAACTTGGATTTTCTTCTGTCACGAGGTGGTAAAATGCGGGTCTGGCCAATTGTTTCCTTCTACAAATCTTACTTTTTCATCATTCCCACACAATTTAGATATTTTTCTAGTTTTTGACTGAATCATTGATTCGTTTTCAGTGCTGCTTCTTGAAAGTAAATCGAATAGCCAAATAGAATAATATAATTTTTGTATCTTACTTAAGTTCACTTCTTCATATTAAATTATAATTCAAAAATTATTTTCATATCTATTTGAACCTTCAGTATATTATTTAAGATGCAGTAGATTATGTATGATATGAAGCGTTGGGAAAAACCGTCTACTGTAAATGTATTAAGTATTTCTTCTAAATTCCGTCAAATTATAAAGAAAACCGTCGGAGGAAATTTAAGAAATATGGTTCAATTCTATCAGATCTTCATTACCATCATCTGCGTAGTCAAGGAATAACCTCGCAACATTATCGAGGACACATCTACTTACAATATATGACAGGAGCATTTCTTTTCAGGCTTAAGAACTAGCATTCGTACCTATTGATTGAGAAGGGACACCAATTTGTCTAGATTTCATAGTCGCGTAGCTAAAAAAGTCAATATTTTTCTTAAAATAATTATCTTCGTGACGTTGTTCACATCTACGTCGTGGTGCTGATCACGCACACTACCTAACACTTCATTTTTTTAAATTTCCCATACAGTTGTTAGATATTTCAAAAATATTTCGTAGTTTATTCTATGGTTCTTAATTAATGATTCATTCCTATTGTTAATACATCTCTCTTCACTTAAAAAAAAAAATATTCCCCAGTCTGCTCCGTACAGTGGACAGATCCATATAATGTGATTGAGAGTTCGCTCCCCAATTTCGCATACTCTCTCTTGCCTTCAACCGCCATTAGTAGACTGTTCGTACTGGATTAATCTTATACCATTCGTAAAATTCTTCTTCTTTCTCTTGCATAAATTCGCGCGTTGTGATTGTGGTGGTGACAATGGAGACGCGAGTCAACATCGTTCTGGATTTTCTCCCTTTCTCGTCCACTTCAGTCATTTTCTCGTGGAAAATAGAAGAAAGAGGACGGAGACGTGTTGTAGTCTGTTGATTGTTGCAGATTTGTAAGTCACGGTTAGCGGAAATCTCTTTTAGTTCGTTGGGGGAGCGATCGCAGACATTCGTGATTCACTACTTTGGAGATTTACCGGTGATGGGCAGCAATGCCATTTAATGGGGGCATTGTGGTGACGGAATTTGAAGAAGGGCGTCAAAGAGGAAAGTCATTGGAAATATGGGGCGATATGGTACATCCCTAATCAAAATACGAGCATGGAGAAGGCAAAGACTCAATTACGGGCTTCAACGCCACAGGAAGAAGTCATAGTTAAGTAGTATATTGACAAAAAAAGAGGTTTTTGATGATTGTGCCATCAAGGAAACTTTTCTTAAATAACTTGATACAACCGCATCGTTTCTCGTTAACTCCACATACTATGTATCTTACAATAACACTAATTCAAATCCTTGAATAATTTTTGCTCATTTTTTAGAAATTGAAATCCTTTTTTCGATGTAAGAAATTATAAATCAGCGATGATTTCATCCTAGTGCTCTTCCATGGCATGTTCACTGATGGATCCGGTATTTCGGGAAAGAAATGACTTGGCATGTCAGATAAATGAATTTTAACGATTGTTTTATGAACCCAAATTCTTTTATCAACTTACTGTAGTTTGTGTCAATTACATAATTTATTTAAACACGGCAGGTCTTTATTATATGTGACATATAATGCCAAAGGAGTGTATATTTTTGGAATTTTTGAATTAATTTTTCTAATAAAACTCATTTAATTTATGTTGTAGCCCTACTCTATTATATAAAAGTATATTTTCATGTTCGAAAGACATGCTATAGTATTTTTCTTATTTATATGAATGTTCCCCGACATATGAAAAACGTATGCCTTCAATACCGGTGAGCATTGGTGTCCAGGTGTACAAAGGAAATTTAAATATTATCCAGTGCAAAATGTACAATATAACACCCGACATCATTATTCAAATCAATAACAGTATAATTGTTGCGTTAAAATAGATTTTTTAACTTGATGAAATATTATAGAAACATAAAATGGTGGTGTACCATGTTCTAACAAAATATTTCAACAATTGATATGAGTTACCTGAAAATCACACTCTTGTCCGACAAATCTTTTAAAGACTAATTCTTGCATTTTCTAGCAATGCACAAAAAAAGATTGAGAATTGATTATATTATGTAATTCCTATTTCCAGTGTATAGGATTATGTGATTCATTACATAGTTTATGGCTTATTTTGAAATCAACTCTCAAGTGTTAATATTTCGGATGTCTTCGAAGACAGGGGAAGCATTGTACTGCTGATTTTTAATCGAGATAAATACATAATTCAAGACTTACGACCTTTAACGGAGGAACAGTATATATTTTGTGAGTTCTTAATCCGGGGGATTTGGACCTCCTTATCCCTAAAAAAATATACTTAAAAATAAAACATTACCATAAATTGAGTCATATTGTTGGTGTAAATGAAAGTTTGTATAAATAAAAACATTTAGAATAAAAACAAAACGCTAAAAATAAAATTAAAATAAAAATCTTTATAAGAGATTTTTTCATTTACACCTCAGAATGCTCCCCTCCTCCTACAAAATCTTGGCTACGTCCCTTAATGTCATCACATTCTCCATATGGTGAATGAACAGAGGATGCGTTGGTTTGTCTCCTTCTCGAGCCTTGATTGGCGGTCGTTTAGCAACGAGGGCGGGTGCTAACATTCGCCTGGGCTTTTCGCGAGCGCTTTGCATCGCCGTCGTCGTCATGGTGTGCTTGCGACGCTGACGTATGTGTTTCGCTATTCCCGATGTGGGCGGCGTCTTCCCGGCTAATTGAAGTTATTTGCGTTGCGGCACTGTGATTCGTTCTTGATTCTTATCTCCACGAAGTTGCCGTTTGGTGGCGTGATTGTGACGCACGTCACGCTTGATTCGTGTGATACCGCGGAGACACGCGATACTAATTGAGAAATTGTGTCATCATTATTTTGTGCTTAAGTATTCTTATTAATTGCTCCCCAATGAGGCACTTGAATATTTCGAAAATCCTGTCACGAAATATGTGGAGCGTTTCATCATATCCTTGTGATCGACGTAGATTTTCAGTTTTCTTCTAACATAACCTAACCTAAAACTTTAAATGAATTTCTCAGATTAAGTAAATAATTCAGTTGACTACGTCTACGTCATTTATGTTTTGTTTATGAAATATCTCATGGATTTCTTGATAATTAAAGAAATTTACTCTTCTCTCCTAGGGTATTTGTACTTCAATTCTCAAATGAGGGAGGATTACGTATTTACTAATCTTTTTCTCTTGAGAAATATTTTCGCTTGAGAAACCGAATAGCATTTAATAATGTTATTAAATGAAGTATCTATCATTATTCTGAAGATTTGCCAAACCTCGTAAAATTTCACGAAGATGAATAAAATTAAAGAATTGTTTGTAGGGACTAGATGGTACAAGTTGCTAACTGATATTTATTGTCTCCGTCTTTACCCGGAACTAGAATGAGTACAATTTCCTTTCTTCTCTAAGACGATTATTCTGCTGTGTAACCATATGCAGTTTTCTCCACATTTTCGACAACATTTTTCAAATTTCCATTTCGTCGAGTTTGGTTCGTCGTCCTGGGGCCTTTCCCCAGGATCGTCTGCGATGCCCAGCTTCCAGAATGCCGCCCCTGGCCTTTGCTGGTGCTGCAGTGTTGATGGATGTCGGCTCTCCGACATTCATATATGCAAATCGAGCTTCTGCGTTCAGCCGCACCGAGCGCCGACGACCAGACAGCGCCGCGCTGGGACATTTTCGGTCGCGCCGCCGCCGCCGTAAACGAGAAGAAGGCCGGTTGGAATGCGCGCGGGTTAATCCCCCCAGAGGCGTTTTCGGTGAGACGGAGTCTCCCACCTCTACTCAACTAAACCCAAAACTGAACAAAGAAAAAATATAACTTCGGAAGACGAAGAAAACTGAGGTCGAAGTATACCAGAATTGAAATTTTTAGAGAACTCTTTAACATTGACAACCATGACATTCTATTATTTACATCCGTAATAAAATCAAGAAAAATAAATAAATTACAACTTATGATTATTTTTATGGAAGACTACGATATTTTTAGTGAGTTATCAATACACAACTTTTCGACTTGTGATTTGAGTCGTCAGGTTGTTAATTTTTTTTGTGAATTAATAAAAGGTCGTAAGATGTAGTTAATTCTATAATTGCATTATTATGTAACTATACCATTGCCCAAAAATCCAAAAATCCCTCGTATACCAAGTCTAATTTTGTCGTCTTAAAATTTATTTTCGTATATTTTAAAGGATTTTTGTAATCCACAGTGTTAGTAAATAAATTATTTTGAGATGTCACTACCGAACATCTTTCCCAATTCTTTCGCCCAAATCTTGTGGGTTAGTGGAAGAGCAGACCTAAACCTCACCACATCAAGAAGTAAAACATGAAATAATTTTGGAAAAAAAAAGTCCTTAAGACGCAAGTGGATATTTGTATTAGTTTTCGCTTATATTTCGCAAAATTAGAACAAAAGAAATATATGCTGATCAATCCTCGGAGTTGATGTACTTCATTATCTAAATCAGAAACGCTTTTTTAAAAGAAGGAAAGATGATCTCTAGACTCTGATCTCTCATTTTATTGATACGATAAAAGATTTGATTAACTCTACAAATAACCTATATGATACGTTATCTCTTGTATGATTTTGATTCTGTAATCGACTTGACGGGTTCAGAATTTCACATTTTATTATAATTAAATATATGTTCTACCGATGAGTCACGTGTGTTCAAGAAAATGGTACGTGAGTTGGGGTCTCAAATATTTTCAAACTTCCTCATTGCTCTTTGAACATTCTCTTCTTTCGAGAACTCCATGGTACTAACACTTTCTCATTCGAGAATTCCGACTTGCTGCGTTAGATTGCACCTCTGTAATAGGTTGCCTGTCATCATCCATTTTGTGATTGTGTATTCCCTTTGGGGTGAAACATGTAATCTCTTTACGGATCGGATTGTGGTAACAGAAGAAAATTTTTGAGTTTCGCAGACATTAAAGGTTTTTTTTTATGCCTGAAATGTTTTTACGAGGCACATAAGGAAAAGATTACCCCCGCCGCCGTTGATAGCCACGTTATCCTCGGGAGCGTTTCTGACCGAGCCGTTCTCTAGACTTGTTTATCGTTGCCAACCACAGCCGAGGCAAATGTCGGCTGCACCGACTTGCGCCATTTTGGTACAACATTTCTCCGACCAGTTCTCATTCCTCTTCTTAGCAATCGAATTTTATGCACCTGGAAATTAAGGACTCCAATGACGTGCTATAACTATCATCCGATGCCATGACCTCATCCTGGCTCGGGTTTTTCCTCGGTTTTCCTTCGGATAGAGGCGGCTTTTTTCTAGACTCGGTAGGCTCTAGCCTAGGGGCGGCGTCTATTGAAATAATAAATTTCGAATTTAGTGTTATTAATAGTTACGATTTTAAACAATACTTTACAAATAATCTATAGTTAGATAATAATACGTACTTCTGAAATAACTTTTTTGAGTTTTATTAAATACAAATTTGTTGGTATTATGTAAATATTATAACACGTACCGAACTATTTTTATTGCTAGGAGTGTGCTGAAATGTTAAATCCGCCTCTTCCTTTGAGCCCTTGATTGGAATTGGTGGATTGGTCCCTTGCTTGCTTTCTGAGAGTACACAAGTTTCCCGTCCTCCACGTCGACATACGCAGTTTCTAATAGCTTTTTTGACAATAAATTTATTATTATTATTATAATTCAATAGCGATGGTGGTGCCAATTAAAAATGTATGAATAGAATCCAGTGATTAGCTCCTATTCAAAACTCTGTTCTTAAATATTCCTCGGAAATAAGTAATCCCGCAAGGTTCTTTTTTAATGCCAGTGCATACGCGAAGCTTAAATTTATTTTCCTGATAACTGCCGAGTGTTCGCGTGCTTGAGCTAAATATCCCTACTATTAGTGGTTCACACTAGTCTATATTTTCTCGTTTCGGTTGTTTATGAGATTGTCAATGATTTGGCTCTCACGCGATGTAGCGCTTCCGGCGCATGTTGTCCGAGGACGGAGTGGCGTCGCCTCTGACAAAGGTGCTGCGCGGTGAACAAACCCAGGACTCATATCAAACTGCGCTTTCACATGCGAACCTTCAACTCACTGAACTGGATTCCAATTCAGACTTAAGTATATTCATAAATTGAAAACAAAATGTGACTTTTGTTAAAGGGAGCAAGGTATCATTGCGGGAGTTCCCCGTGGATGAATAAGAAAAAAATGTTGTATCAATGGGTCTACTGTGGTAATGCACCCTAGTGTATCAAGAACGAATTAACCAATTTGTGAGTTAAAAATAAATTGAGATGACTTTAAAGCCACAGATTTTTGGAGGTGTTGTATATTATAAATGGACAGATAACACATTCGGGTATTTCTGATGTATATTCTTTAAAATTATTTTGAATTTTTTTTGTGTTGTTTTGATTTGACTGATCCATCCGTGACCGTTTTACATATTTTTAAATTTTCGTGAAGAAATTATTTTAATTCTTAGTTCGAGTAAAATTTAGAAAATAAAGCGGTTGAATATATCTAGTTTTCTAGTAGAGGGATATGATGTCTCTTCATAACTTGTTTATCCAGTCTGTTGTAAAACTATATATTTGAAATACTTGATTATCTATATCAATTGTGAGATTCAGTTGTGAGACTAGAAAGGAAAAAATTATCGCGGTATTCAAGTTCATTCTTGAATCTAGTAATTACTAAAATCACGCATGATCACGTGCCAAATATTTTCAAATAAATTTGATTGAGTTATATTATTGCAAGAAATATTGCTCTAATAATAATAATAATAGTTTTAACTATTTGTGAATAAACATTTTTTAAATGTTGCTCTCTTTCGAGATATTTTCAATTATGCTGCTTCTGTGTCGCATGTCTGATTGTCGCTAATCCTCGCGATTTGACCTTCATTGGATTCGTGTTGGGAATTTCGGACGAAATATATGACCGGGAGCGTCTACTTTATATAAACTTGTACCATCGAAAATCCATTTAAAAATTAGATCTTGCGGCAATTCGAATACGGTGTGGTACAAAGACTAGGTACATTTACAAGTCGTTGAGTACAGAAAACTTAGTCATATCTTGCAAAGACTTTCCGGTTGAAACTTCACGTAGATTCCCGTAGCTCGTTAAGCGTAATTAATCTTAACTGTGTACACCGCATGACTCATCGTACATTGTCTGGATGTGAAAATTTTGCGGTGAACAGTTTTACAAGTAACATATTACATTGTTTGCTGACAGAATACTTCTGTAATATATTGGAAATCTTATGTATGATACACAATTTTTACTACAGAAGCGAGAAACGAATTGTAAATACGGAAGTGAAATTAGATCTATAGTTTTCGATCGCACGATATCAAAATATTGGAGAGTGTATATAAAGTCAATTAAATGAAACATGACAAGAGAAGAAAAAAATTGAAGTTGACAATAGAATGAAACACTTTAACTTGACATATTTGTTAAAAAATTACTTGTCCACAAATTAACGCCTAACAAAATCTTTCAGAACCGAAGACACAAAATTTTGTCCTAACCGGAGTACCTCAATGTTCAAACGTATCTAATATACAAATATAAGAAATTCGCGAGATGCGAAAAACTATTGAAGACTGCACTCGTAACGTGAATACATGGAGTTCACGAGGTGGGATTCTTCGCGTGTGTGTAGGAGGGTGTGGTTTATGTTGGCGGTAAGGTGGAGCAGAGGTGAGCGAGCAAAACGATCGTGAGGCGAGCAGCCAACCGCGACAGACCGTCGCTGGTGGTACACTATCGCTGCTTTATGGTGGTATTATCCAACACGACCACCCACTCACTTTCGGGTTAGCAAATCGTTTCACGTGCTCACTGACCCGCCTACTTCTTTTCACTTTCTTTGCGCCATTCTTCTTCCCACGCTGCTTTATCATTAAAGTATGTCCCTTATTATACCTTAACGCACACGTTTCTCCGATTCTCCAAGTTTAATCCTAATACCCAATTCACCAATGGATTACCTCACGTATTCTTACAGCTAGCAGCATATTTTAAAAAAAATTAATTTCATTTAAGGAGGGTAATTTGTGGAAACTGGAATATTATCGTGCGTATTAACGTAAGATACTCGTCTCATTATTAATGTCTTAATTATCATAGGTTATTTTGCGAACAAGTGCTAAAGCATTTATTTACACTCTATAACTTACTAGTCCATTTCTCATTACCGATTACGTTCACGATTCTTTCAACAAATGATTAGAATTCGTAGACAAGACACATTTAATTCCTTTTGATTTTAATTTTTAAACTTGAGTAATGTAATATTGAATATCACACTTGTCTCCTTACGATGATGGATAAATTTCGTATAATTTATTAGTGTTTCTCCATTTTTTACGCTCACTCGTAAGAAAAACTTTCCGCGTTGTTTTATACAATATGTTTTATTTCAGTCATTCAGGTTGTATACTCAGAACTTGGAATTTTTTTGGACCTTTTTGCAATGACTTGAATGACACGTACTCTAGTAATTAATAGCGATTAAACGTACTCTAGTAATTAATTGCATCAATGAAATAGCAAGTGAAATGAATAAACTGAACGCTGCAGATATATATTCTATTAATTTGTAAATTTGATATGTATTCGAGATCTACATTGCGACATTTCCTAACTTTTGTTGACTGACTATACTTCCCGTAGGTGATGGATCGGTCCGCATGCTTGCTTCCCGATCGAGGAACAAGCCCACCACCTTGTTACGAAACCCGTAGAAATTGAAAGCATCGTTTTGAGAGACCGATTTGCCATACGTACTCATAGGTTGCAACGTTCTAAAGAAACGACGCAGTCTATTGACCTAGCAGAAGACTAGCACTTAGAATTGGAGTTGAAGTCTCTGGTTCGATTCATATCAGAGAAAGCGACTGTGGAGTCTTGGTCGTTAAGAGTAGCATGACTCTGATATTTTCTTGAGAAGAAAGTAATTATCTTGAAGTACGTTCATTCCGAAGCATGTTGACCTCTATACACGTTGTGTCGGAACAGTTCTTAAAAGGCTGCGGTCTGTTTGACAGCATTCATTTACCCGGAGAGAGCTCTGTTTCAGGTCCATCGCTACGTCTGTACTGTTGTATTATTTTTTTATCTTTTTTCTTTTTTTGTATTTTAATGAAAGAGGTTAAAATCGATGTCTGCTTCCTTAACCTGATAAGGTTGTGGCGAAAGAAAACTTCGTTTTCGGGAACTAATCTTTGTGTTCTAACATTTCTCTAGAGTACGTATGTCACATTAGAAAAAATGGTACTTCTCGAGAACTGAATCCAGAGACACTATAAAACATTTTTAAAATTCTAGATCTAAAAAAGAGACCGGAGTGACATGTCTGATAATTGTATGTCTACGTCACTATTCGACCACCGTATTGTAGTATTAATGGGGTGGCGTTTTTAGTTCACAAAAGTTGGAATAGTAAACAATAGCTTACCCTCCCCTCCCCAAGCGTCTGTTATATTTGGTGGAAATAAAGTGAGACTGAGAAGGAAATAGACTGAACAGGGTGGTGTCGATATTTCTTTGACCATTCAGAACTCTAGTTTCGCTATTCAGTTAATTGGTAATTTATAGTAAGCGATTGTTTGAAACGAACTCTTTGCACTTGAGTCCTATTTAGAGTGCCAGACAATGGTCTTTCTTGGTCTTCAGTTAATCTGGGAGTAGTTAATGTTACCGTTTGAATACGTAATACTACTGCGGTGTAGATTCACGGAAATAGGATACCTTGCTTCTCCAATAACGGAGAAAGCGACCAAACCTTATCGCGACAACCATTAGCGGCAGAACCCCGACTCAGCTTCCACGAATAACAGTGCTTCTACTTACCGACGACGCATCCTAACACATGACTCAAGCATTCGTTCGAAAGTCCCTAGTTCATCGAGGAAGTGTTATGCATCTGCCTTGACCTGCCTTCAACTCAATGCATTCCACTCCCCTCCAAGGTTATTGTGATGTGACGTCTTGTTTCAACTACAACTTCTTTTGGGGATCCAGACAGTGTCAAGAGTTTTAACACGGCGGTTCCTCCCCTCACTGCAAATGGTTCCTGGTATTCGGTTCCCGCAGCTCGCGGTGCGCTAACAGGCTGGCTTCGTCGAAAACTTGGCTGTAAGTCAGAACACGGACCCCTCTGACAAGTGCGTGTTACCGTGTAAAGTGTCATTTTTTCCTTTGCTGGTCTCAGACATTCCAGTTGATACCTTTTTCCTGACAGTCTCGGTGTCCACTCCTAGACATCGGATCGGATCGCGTCCGAAATTCTAATACCTGCGAGCGAGACGGAGCCCCGAACCGGTTTGCTTTACATACGTGGCTTGGCCAATCTGGAAGAACCGAGCCCCGAAAACTTTTTTCTTCTTCCTTTGCTCCCCGTCCACGCCGGTCCAGGGTTTCTCCAACGCTGGAGATGTAGGTCTGTTTTCAAAAAATATGCATGGGTGGAATAAAAAAGTAGAAAAAATTTAAAAATCCGGAGCGGGGTTTTTTTTTTCGGGTATTAGCATTCGAGCGGTTCTCGGAGTCTTCGAAATATTGCTTCGCTGGATGTGGAACTGGATGACGGCGCCGTCGTTGGAATAATAGTGAGCTGCGGGCGACCGGTTGATCTTCATTGCATACCACGTGAGATGCGAATGACATTGTAACGAAAGGGTGCCTTTTTTTCTTCAGGATGAGATTGAAATTTCCAAGCTTTCTTTCGTCTGTGCTGCCGAAACAGAAACAAGATCATTAGTTGTTTCTTCATCGAACTATTTTTTTGTGCGTCGGTTGAATGGAAATGTTTGGGAAATTCGGTACCGGCAAGTCAGACTATTCCTCCATTTAGGATTATGCGATCGAATTAATTTAAATCACATCTCTCAGGATTGTTAAATATTTGTTACATTATATTTTCCATAATACTTCTGAATCATTAAAAATGTGTGTTTTAGGGGTGTTCGTACTCCTACGGTGCGACGTAAAACCGTCGATAGATCCTTCGCAGGACTTCCCAGTTCCTCTGAGTCAGACCTATATACCCAACTCCCTCTTTCGGCCATAAACCCGGAAAGCGGGGCGTGATCAAAATTTACGGGCTATGACGGAAAATGTTGTACAACCGGGAGGCCAAGTTTATATTTTATTTGGTTTTGTCTCCCCGCATGTTTTAATAAAACAGGGGAGTATAGTCTACACCTCACTCTGCCGTAATTTCTCTATTACACAAGGGACGAATTGGTTCTTAACGTTGACGACGTAATTTGATGACATTGGTGGGAGGGGTTTTCAGAAGGATATGAGACGTGGTTCGCAAATTATTACAAAGTATCTTCGTATATTACTTGAGTTGTGGGAATTCCACGATTCTTATAAGGTGAAATGAAAAAAAAAATATCCTGCATAAACCGACAGTAATAAGGAGAAAACTCCGACTTGGTATTGTGGTCATTAGAGAGAGAAAATTGTGGATTAAGTGAAGAACCGTGTAAGGAAGAGAGAACACGCATTCCTAGTGTTGAAGTAAACGACGTATTCAAGTGAAATAAATTTGGCGGGTCCGCATAGTGTCATTCAATCGGCGGAAAGTGACTCTTGAGTGCGTGTGTGTACAGGCGTCGTCCTTACGAAATTAGTGGCGCTCTCGGCAGCTTTCTTGTCGCGACGTGATCGTCATGGACAAGACTCTTGGAAACTGCCGCCTTCGTTTCTTGACGCCGCGCCGCCCTCTCTGTACCTTGCGTTTGTGGAATTGATATTGTAGGGAGAGTTAATCAGTCATTCTCGGTGATGGCGGACTCTTGGCTTATACCACTTGTGAGTCATATGTCCCACACGAATACCAACGTGTGAATTACAAAATAGGATTGTTCAATAAATGTATTTATTAGTACTGAATTCCTTCCATGAATTGTGTTCTCACGAGACATTAGCTTTAAATTATATGAACTGTATTTGAAAAAAATGTTGACTTTCTTTAAATGATACTTTATTAGTAAATGTTATAACACTCTTGTGCTCTTCTATTAGTGAAATGTCTCCGTAAATTTGGTATGAAAACTTTCCGACACAATCAGTGAAGAGGGACTACATCTGAATGATTCTAAAGGTTACTAGTAACAACATATTTCAAATTTTTAATTACCGGATACAAGCAAGGGATTCTCCATCAATTCCGATCAAGGGCCTAAGGCAGAAGCGGATTTAACATTTCAGCACACTCCTAAGATAATAAAAATATTTCCGTACGTGTTATAATATTAACAAAATGACAATAAATTTGTGTTAAATAAAACACAAAAAAGCTATTTCACAGTATATTATTATAAACTTCAGATTATGCGGAATTTATTGTTTATAAATTGTAACTATTAAAATAACTCTAAATTCGCGATTTTTTTCTGAATAGACGCCGAGAGATTTGAATAGGCAAGAGCCTAGAGTCTATATAAAAAATCCACCTCTACTCTAAAGAATATCTACAAACATATCTATAGTATCAAGGAATATCTACAAACATAATTTATACAAATAATACAATATATGAGTCATTTAACTGACACGTGTGTACTTAACAAGTCCAAGTTAAACAGCTTTCTCCCCCTAACCACTCACACCGGGAGACCTGTCAATCACGAGCCATTCAAACACGATTTGAACAACTCATCTCCCGAATCAAAGTCGCACGCTTGCGCGTTCAATTCTCGTGCCACGCCTTCTCCACGACGACATGGCGCGTTCGTCGCGCATGCGTTATGCGGACCCGTGCTGAACGAATCTTTTTTATCTCTCGCGCTACGCACACTAAGTCAACATCCGTGTGAATGTGAAGCTTTCGCAAGAGGATAGTTCTCTCTGCGTATCAATTCAGAGGATAAACAACGCTGTAAATGAGGATTGAGATGTTCTTTCTAAAAGTTTGTCGTAGGTTCTATAGATGGCGACGGTGTGAGGACAAGAGTTTATAAATAATTCTGCTAGAGAGGGACTACGATGTGTGTGTAGGGTCATTGCTCGAGTATGTGGCTGGGGAATCGAAGGAGTTGCGTCGTGAAACCTCTCGAAGCAATCGAATCACTTATTCGTTTCTTGGATTGACGAGGTAGGAAAATTCGGTCGGTGGATACCTGTATCGTACTTTTTTATGGGAATCGTGTATCGAACTCAAAAAAATGTGCTCAACTAGATTCCTCTCGATGTATAATAATAAACATTTTTTGCGATATTTCTAATACGTTGGTCTACAGCAGTTTGCAATTATTTCTGAATATTATATTTTTTATGCTTTTAACCAATATTTAATTGACAAAAATGAAAGGTTCCTAAAGGCCAAAATATGATCAGAGAAAAAAATTTAACGAGGGTCTACTTTAAGAAAAGATTTGTACGTTAAGTTTCACTAATGAAATTATTTACAAGGTTTCCTACTTTACCAGAAAAAAATCATTTGTCTAAATGTATTCAATGTTTGCCATCGATGAAATAAGAAAATGTAATTTTGGACATAACCTAAGTGTTTATTCATATTTCGTGTTATTTGAGAGGTTCCATATTTGACTTGGTGAATAATCCATTCTCGGCATACACAATGGTACGTACAGTCGGATACGATATTTTTTCTTTCTTCCGTTTGTATTTAGCGCACTAGGACGAAGTAATGTTGCATTAATAATGAATTAAGTTCGTCTAATCGTGTATTTATACAGTCTTGTTGTGGTTTGCATTATCACATCATTCACCAATTCGGCTCAGCCATTCAGGAAGTCTGAATCGGAGACATTGATATTCGGCACGGAATCACAACGATGCTGGTTAATGGCTATTGAAAACAGGTCACTACCGGAGTGAGCGTTAAAAGAACAGTTCTCCTTCCGTTCAACTCATCCTCGTTTCTCTTAATGCATGCAGTGAACCCGGAAAGACACCTAGGTGACTCGTCACCCATGTGCTGTGAAGTAGGTATAGGTGACTAGGTGAAGTCGAATAGGTGATTCTGCGGAGTTGAATGGGAAGGAAATGTCACATGTGGAAGGAGTGGTAAATTTTTTAGAAGTCTTAAACTATGTTTTGTAGCGTTTAAGCTTAGAGTGTATATTACAGTATTTTTACTTCATTATCATGGACCTGCTTCGTAAATCTATTTAAATTAGAAACATGAAACAAACATTTTATTTATTTTTTATTTCACTCTTTCTCATTAAAGAATTGTTTAACATATTAGTAATGGTATTGTTTTAACATATTTTGAATTACATTTTTTCTAGTATTATTTTCTATAATTATTATAGGGTATTGAATTTGTTTCTAACCGACCGTTTCACCCAACATTACGAACTTTGATAAGTATTATACGAATCTGTGGATTAATTGAAATAACTAGAATAATGCAAAATATCCATAAAAATGCGTATTTATTTCTGCACAACATCCAAGTTCCATAAAATATTTAAACGTTTCGGTCTTCCACTTCCATAAAAATTAATCAGGGCAACCTTGCCATTCTGTACTACGTCAATACTTCGGGCCTGTTTACATATATCTTGGGTGACACACACCTTAATATTATTTTTACACGTTACAAGTCAGGATCAGTGTACTGGATTGGATGAAAGTCAAACGTGCGTTGAGCATTTACTCTTGTGTGATCTTCAAGCACTCATCTCAAACGAAATGTGAAAAGGTGCGTAGATAACCTGAATCTTGATCATAAATCGTTTCTGATGTTCAAGTATCTTTGATTTGTGTCTTGAGAACGCTAATGCGCCTTGTGCCGTAATATTTGGTACGAATTATAGTTATGAATTTTCATACATTCATTGAATTGTATTATTCAATATTGTCTGCATAAGTAAAAGGTAATAGACGTCTAAAATAGATCCTTGTGGTATGTCGTCCTGTTTTAAAAACCATTAAATAATTATTGGGAAATATTATTTATTTATTTTACTTTATTTTTCGTCGTGTCTCCATCCGCAGACATTCCACGACTACATAAATTGTTTAAATTCTTCCTTAGTAATAATAATACTACGCTATAGATATAACAATAATTGCTCCGTACTCTTCCGTAACACTTCTAAATGAAAATGGCGATCTATTGAAATTGTTTTGCATGTGTAGATATCGTATGATCTAGTTATAAATTGGAATGTAAAAAATAATAATAAATTAAAACTGACCTTAGATTATGTTTCCGTAGATCCAGGTATATTTGCTGGGTGTGAATTTGAAGGGGATAATAACACGATATGCCTATGATGATTATTGGACTGGGATTGTGACGATGTTCCCACAAGTTAACGCGCGTGTATCATCGGACGGTGGTGTGGTGGCGCGGGATGGGTGGGTTGGGGGGACGTAGCGGACGTCACACCGTTTTCCGCCCCTGGCCCGACGATCGGAGCGCCGCACCGCCGCTATCAGAACACGGTGTTGTTGACAGGAAGCATTGTTGCAGCGGATGTTTCCTCCTTCCCTCTCTTCCTCTTTCTCTCGCCGTGTGTTTGCAGGAGATACCGCACTGCGCGACGGGGGCGTACGACGACGGTGGGGCCCGGTGTTTGTCCCGGGCTTGTACTCTGATAGTCGTCCTTTCTTTTCTGTACCCTACCCGGCCCACCACGGGTAGGTGTCTCCGACACTTATCTGCCGACCGGCCGGCCGAGCTTCGCTGGTGTAGTTAGTCCGTCTGTGCGACTGTGTAATGAGTACGGGATTTTAAAAGACTGATTTACAAAGAAAATTGTAGATCTTGATTCTTTCGGAGATCACATTATAATGTTTTAAATCGGTATTCGCCAGGATGCTTAACTAATACTCGGACCACGGAATTTGTTATAATTTTATATTATAACCAGCTAGATTCAATCCTCCAATATATAGTTACTTCTCTACTTTCTCATATATTCCAATATTGAGTAGCCTTTTTGTGTGAAGCTCTTTCCAGATGCGTCAGAGATTCGAACTCATCTGCTTACGCGGATGTGGACTAGTTTATTCAGTTAAAAATCATTTGTGGGAGTGGGGTTACAGGGATGAGAGCCACTACACTCGTACAAGAAAAAAATATTACCATGTTTTCTCACAACTTGTGTCTGTATGGTTCAGATCAAATACAAAATTCTGTTAAGTCCAAATTAGTAAGATATTCTGGTAATAAGTATTCCATTTTAAACGATTTTTTTCATTTAATGTGTGGTGAGATTGAAAAGTAACTGCGTTGACTGTTAAAATTTTGTGGGAATAAATATTTAATAAGTATAAAACAAACATTTTTCTCTCTGATACATCTACGTTTTCTATATTCTGTTTCACAAGATGTAGGTCAACACCTCAGAGAAATAATCCATTCCAAATCAAAATTCCATTATATAATACATATAAATGAATAGCGACTGAAAGCATGACTAAATTGTCATTCCCACCTTTCCACGACCCTAAAAGATCGTCCCGTTATTGCTGACGCTTGGGTTATAAGAAGTATGAAGCATCTTAGTACGATAAGAGTTTATTTATGTGTAAAAATTACCACTTATTACACTGTAACACGATAAATGTAAGAAAAACAAACTATAGCATCTTTGTGGTACGTAGGTAGTCCAGACCCTCTCATCCACTCCTAACACTAGGCCCCTGTAGATATGTGATCACCAGTTCATGAATTGATTAGTAAAACCCTTCCATTTTAGTATTCCATTGATGAGATTTCTGTATTGCATGTAAACTGACATGGAGAGCCACTGCGTGTTTCATACAAGCCTGCTTTTGTCCTCGACGTCTGGGCTTATTTCACCACCTCCCCCATCACCCATGTCGAAGACTGTGTACTTAAGCTTGCCCTCCTCGTTCCTTATCACATTTCCCCCGCCTACTTCACACCCGATGCGAGGATCCTCGCCTCCACCAAACGCCAACATCCTCAGAGTACACAGGCCTCCACGTGAGAGCAACGATTCTCCCATTCACGGGGAAATTCTATCGCGCAACTTCTAGTTTGTAAAATATCGGAAGGAGGCTGGCTACTTTTTCGTTCAGAGATGTCTTGACCAAGAGGTACTCGCTGACATACCACCTTTCACTCACATCAACATCTTTATCCTTCGTGACAGGAAGTATTTTATACTCATGTTGATAACAGTTGTGTAATAATCTCCGCACAAATCATCTCCGATTGCTCGAAAATGCTTGTTGTTTGGTAACATTTTTCTTAAAATTTGGTACACAATGCAAAATTAAAACTTATTTTTTGTCCTTCATTTACACGGTAAAACATAGTTTGCTTTAAGAATTATTAGGTGAATTATTCCGGTCGCAAAGTGTAAGAATGTTGGTGTGAGTGAAAGGTGATGTGTAGGGGAGCGCCTCGGAACGAAGTAATGATGACAGAGTGAGGGGGGTAGTCAGAGGTTTTCATATATTTTACAGACTATATTTGCGATTTTCTCCATATTTCCTTCTATCTTTCTTCGACATTTTTCTTTGTTTTAACGTGCGGTAAGTTCTTATCGAGAGATCGTGTACGCGATACGTTCCAAGACAAGACGTCGTTAATGTGACATAGTCCATAACCTGGTAGCACTTGTTCGCGAGAGCTGCTTTGAAAACGGGTGCATTTTCTGTTTTGTTCCATCCCTTGATGGATGTACCGCGTCTAACGAACGTTGGTATGCGGGAGCGAAATATTTTGTGTTCGAGGTTGTAGCCGCATTTATTTATTCATGAGGCACACAATGAATTTTTCATAAATTTAATCATCCGCGCAAGTGGGGTGGGATGCTAATGAGCCGTTATCCTTCTCTCCTCCCGTCCGTATTGACCAATGCTGCTGCAGCATGGGGCGGTTGGACGGACGGACGGCGCGGCGTCTGGCTGTTCGTCCTACCGGCCGTCCGCCCCGTTGCGTCTGTCCGTCCGTCCGTCCATCCGTTCGACCCCTCCATCCAAAGCAGCGGTGGCAGCGGCGGGTGGCGGAGACTACACTGGTGGCAGCGGAGGTCGGTGCCGAGAGGCTGCCGCCACCACCACCGTTCGCCGATCAACCACCTGCCGCCTTATGGCCTCCGCTCTGTCCAGCTCTCTCGCTTCTTCCCGCTGCATCCGACGGCTTTCCCCTCCTCTTCACTCGGACTTCGGAGTAATGGCTGCGATCGCGTAAAACACAACGGATGAGAATGAACTGTCCAATATTTTTTGTGAAGTCAATAATGCGAGTTGAGTTGTCTCTGTTTCCGGTTTTCACGTATGTGAAGGAGAAGATGTAACATAGTTGGATGTTTTTTTTATCTGCTTTAATTATTTCAACAATCATCTTTTTTTACAGTGCAATAACATGGGTTGGTACATTGAGTTAATGAGATTTATAAACATAAGGAAACAACTCGTACATTTAGTGTTTGATATCATAACAATCATGTTTACAGTATTTGGCTAACATTGAAGACACCACTTAATTATATTTAGAATAAAGGATACATTATTATAATTACCATTTTATTTTTTAAAGGCATTCATCAAATATTTCTGAACTGAAATGTAAAAAAAAATTAAGTATTAAACTTGAGATTACTGACATTTCCTTTCCTTGAGAATCAATAATTTGCATTTTTCTTCTGAACTGTCTTCTTCTTTCGTCTACGTCACTTTGGTGTATCAGTTGGAGCCGCCGAAAACTCCAGATCATGTACTTGAGAAGTGCCGCAATCCGATTGCAGAAATCGATGTGTGTTGACGCTATCAGCGGATCAGGAGACGTATCCACGCGTGTGGTCGCCTTGATTCGCCCCGACGAACATCTCTCAGAAGATGGATTCTGTTTGAGATATTACACATTCATGGCAGCCAGCGAAAGAAGTGTATGGGAATCGGGCCAATTCCCCGCCTGGACCTGCAAACCTGTTCGAAGCCGAGGTCTTCTCGAAGGTGGACGAAAAAAACAGCGCTCTCCCGGTAATAACGTTACCAGTATGTCAATAAAAGTCTTTAGCATGTATCTTCTTTTTGACTTCGACCACCCCTCGTTAGTCTCTTACCATTGCAGATGAAGCGTATTATTAGTGGAATCGCTCTAAGAGTTCTATAAAATCATAATGGAGTTGTTTAAATTATTGCACAGTTTCCCTCGTGTTTTCAGCGCCTTCGGTCTTACGCGGAGCACTGCGTACAAGAAGTGCGTGCAATGTCGTGTCTTATCCTTTCTTCCTCTCCTTTTACCTCATCATCCGTCGGCGTGTGTTCTTACCGGAGCGTCTCGCTTCACTAGCGGAGTGCCAGCACGTGCAGATACGACCTTGAACGCCGGCGCGGCTTCGGTTGTTGGTCCTTCCAAGTCTCTTGACGTTTCCGCTTTGGAGGAATGCCCGGGATTAAACAGGAGGGAGGAGTCGCATCGCCTCGCGTACTCTTAAGTCTGCGGACGGATTTATTTTTGCGTGTACTCGTGTTAATGGCCTGGCCTTAAAAGAAACGGAATTCTGTTTAGTCCGCACATACGGCATCTGCAACGGCAAACAGGAGCATCCGTGGGCACTTTTCTTCGCGCGTAAGCCGCGGGATATAAACTCCTCGTTTTCCGGAGTTAAGCCCTTGCGCGGACCGTGGGCGCTGGGAGTCGAGGGAGGAGGGAGAAAAAGACGGCGGCGAGAAACGGAAGAGGGTTGGGGACGAAAACTCGGGGTGGGGTTGGAGAGAAGGGGGCCTCCACTAAGTCTCAGCTGAGGTGTTAGGCTTTGATAAAAGTCAGAGTCGGGGACCTGCGTGTCCCGGAAAGTAATCCCACTACAGTGATATATGCGGGGACGCGCTAAAAATCGGCGCGCGGTGGTGCACCCCGGGATGGTGTCGGTTGGGGGGGAGGGGTGAGAGACTAAACATGAGTGCGGGGTGAGCTTGGCCAGGGGTGACGGCAGCGGGGAGGCTGCGGCGCGGGTCTGCCCGTGTGGCCCCGCGCGATAAGACCCCGCCCGTGTCGCCTCCCTCCCTGGTCCCCCGCGTCTCCCCGCCCTGGTTCTCTCTCTCTCTCGCCCCGCTCTTAATTCTGTTGACATACAACGGGCAGGCGATGTTTGGTAGCCGGGATCTGCTGTGTTCCAGAGATAAGCCCGGCATCTACCTAACTCTCTTTTCCCCCTCACCTAGCACACCTAGAGCTTGCGCACACAAATCTGACTAAAACAATGTGTATATACATTACCTGCTTCGTTCCCCCCGGCACCCGACGTGCCACCGACGAGGCCTCCTCCGCTGCTGCTGTTTTAACCCTCTGCCTCCTCCTCCTCGTCCCCCGCCATCCCTTTCCCGCATCACTGCTCCCTGACGTGTCTCCGCAAGAGAAGGGCGGGGAAATAAAACGAAGGTTTTTCAGCTTCGAGCCGGGATTTTCTGCAACGTTATCTCGGGCAAGTTATGTCGCTAACCTTCCATAAACAGGGCAACCTCCCGACGTTCCTTTTCCTCTAGCGCTCCCCGACGACTGTGCTTAATAATTCTCTTACTTTTGGCTTATTCCAGCAGATTAAAAATTATCTCCACTCATCAGGTGACGTGTCCAGTGAGTAATGCTGGGTCAAAGCAATTGGATGAAGTAGTTTCCTTTACGTGGCTCTAAAGTGTCTTTATTTTGGTTGGATGTCGACTTCGAAGGTATTAAACGTGTGGCCAAAATTGCCAGACTGATTTCCAAATACATATTTTTACCCATCATTTAATTGTCTTATTCAAAGAAAAGTATTCTTGAACATTTTCGCTTTCCGAATGTGTGGTGATTTCTAAACAAGAAATATTTCAATCTTCGAGCAAAATGACTTGGTAAATTCAAGATCTTCTAAAAAAAATTTGAAAAGTGTCTTTCCAAAAGTTCATAGTTGCAGTTATTTTGTATTGGTTTTATTTTAGTATATCGAGTTACTCTAGCGTGAATTGATATATGAAATCATTTACTTTTGGTCACTTTTGGTTCTGATGAAGATGTTTCTTCAAAATAGTTTAATTACGTTCACAACTATACAAACAATTATTTTACACAAACTACAAGAAACGGAGATTATCCAATATTAAAATTCAAGTAATTTTTTGAAATAGTTTTGTAGAGAAGTTTCGAGTATAAGAAAGAAATAAGATAACTTATTATCGTAACACCCGAAATGAAAGGCGGTGTTTTGAGCATTGTATAAGAATATTGTGACCTCTCTCTACAGCTTCTGGAAGTCGTTAGATCTCAAAGGATTTGCCGGGACGCTTTAGCGGATTCCGAGAGAAGCGTGTACCCGGCAGTCGAGTCTTCTCGGCTGTCAGTCCGGCGTTCAGCAGCCAGCGGTCTCAACTCTTCTCGTTACTCTGTGGATTAACGAATTCAAAACTCCGCTGTGTACTTACTCTCTTGCCCTCGCTTCATCTCCTTCCTGTTCTCTCTGGGGCAATCGTCCGCTTTGACCACGCGTTTATTGTGATTCGCGCCGCATCATGCGTATCCCGGGACCGACGCGCTTTGCGCCCAGAAATACGATAATAAACAACACTTTTGTCCTTGTTTATTGAACGTACCCAAACACAACCCACTGTTATTTTCTGGCAAAAGAGCCGAAGGAAAACTTCATATCCGTTTCTAAAGTTTTCTTGTACATAAAGAGTTTGTAGAGATGAATACACTTTAGCTAAGGATTTTTAACCAGCGCAGAAGGCAAAAAAGCCTATATCTCGAATCGTTTTCTCTGTTCCAGCAGTGAGTCAGACTATAAAAATTACGGAATTAATACGAAACTTTGAAAATTAAACTGACAGTGAAAGTAATGACGATGATAGCGGAGAGGCCTGAATTACAATAAATATTTGCGTGACTGGAAAAAGGGTAAAATAATCAAGTCAGAGGTTTGGTTTTGATTCATATGTTGAAAACAGGTAGGATTGAAGTTCTCTTTATATGAGTGATCGGATATTGAATTTCGTGTAACTACTATCGGATTTTTTATTATAGATACCTGACTTCTAATGGCTGTGGAGAGTACAACAAAAATCGCAGAAAAACACCATTGGATTTGTAATTTTGTTTTGCATATACACAAGTGAAATTCTTTTTTCTCGATTGAAGATTAATTTTTTAAAACTTAAAATGTTTCAGAAAGCATGATATTTTTACGGTTTTCACCGATACGTCGACTTCTTTACTTAAAATAAACTAAGAGTGACAAAAATAATTCTTATTAAGTGAATGATCACTGTTGTATTTGCGACTACATTTATTAATTTTGAGCATCTACATAGAAAGTGTAATGAGTTATTGTTTTCGAAAACACTGCTAAAAACGACCATACACATTCTTAAACAATAAAATTTATACTGTCGCACTCAGAAGAATACATAATCACATTACAATTGAATTTAAACGTTTAAAACTATTTACTCAGCCTCCATCGATTGATAAATAAAACCGTGTTTTGAATATTCGGCCAGCGATGCATTTTTGTCACGCGCGTTGTTGCCAATGCCGTGTTCAGTCAACAGATTCGACTCACTGCTGACAAAACTATACCAGTCAGTGGAGTACAAAGCGCGCGACTGAAATCCATCGCTGCTCCCTAATTGTAATCATGGTTTTATTTATCACTTGCTGGAGGGTACACAAATAGTTTTAAACGTTTATATTTAATTGTCATGTGATCATGACATTCTTCTGAGTGCGACAGTATAGATTTTATTTTATTACTAATGTCTGGTCGTTTTAAGCAATGTTTTCGAAAACAAATAAAAACTCATTATATTTTACATGTAGAAGCTTGAAATTAATAAATGTTGTCATAAATAAAACAGCGATCATTCGCTGAATAAGAATTATTTTTGTCACTCTTAGTTTATTTTATAAAAAAACGAAGTAATAAAGAATCCCATGTAAGGCCAGTCTATTTAAAAAAATCACTATTTAACATTAAAAGAAGAGTAAAGCATGCTATTTTTATTTGTTCCAGTGTTTATCTCGAATCCTCAATCACGAAGTCTAGATGACTCTTCAACCACTTTGTGAGGAAGGAATATTATTGTGTATTTCTTTGGGGATAAGGTAATTTAAATTTTGGAAATATTTAAAATGTTGTAAATTCCATACAGCCTTGAGGAGTCCTTCATGGGCGGATGTACGATTTAATTTTGATGAGGACCCATAAAGAGAAATTTCCCCCCCCCCCCCCTTATATCCGCCAGCGATTGTTTCTTTTAGCGTTTTTAGGTTCTTTTAGTGTTTTTTCGTAGTAAAAAATCTTTTACGTTAGTATTTCTATCCTCTTTGGGGGGAGACACCAGGGGGCATACGCCCCCCTCCCCATGGATCCAGCACTGGAGTCATTCCCTGTGAGATTGGGAGCATGGCCAGTGACAGGAGACGCACGCGCCCGTGTGCCCTCACGCAGCTCCCAGCTCATTTCTCACGGGCGTTCGAGGCGCGAGGCGAACGAGCGGCCGAGCGCTGATTGCGGCGGAGGTGGAGACAGGGGCGCGCGCATCTGAGTTCAGACCACTTACAACACGTGGCATGGGACGACGATGGATCTGTCTCTTANACGATGGATCGGGTGCATTCCTACTCACGACAGGACAGTAACACATGCGCCGACGATGGGATAGTGGGATAGTTCCAAACAAGGCTTAGAAGTGACTGACGTTCGGTTCAGTATCCTTCTGATGGGATATAGGGCAGGAAAAAATTGCAGAAATATTTATTTTATTTTTAGTCGATTAAACGAAGGAAGAAATGGTAAAAGTTGTGCATTAATACAAAAATTCATTGTTGGTTCGGTATAGTATGTCGTTTAAATCTGCCTCTTTTTTATTTTTTTCTGTCATTTATTGTAATTCAAAGTACTGTTAAAAAGTATTTATAGGGTAATGATTTGTGTGTAGTGATATGTGTCGGTTTCAGTTCTAAATAATTCTTTTTAAAATGGTGAATTTCGAGGTAATTTATTTTCGAATTTTATATTTTCTGCTGTTTTTTGTCATTAGTTATTGTATGGGGAAGGAAAAATTCAAATTTAGGAAAGAATTTAGATTTTTTTTTTTTTCCTTTTATCGAAGAACCAGATTATAAATTTTAGAATCAATAATGTGGCGCTTGGGAGAATATGTACAGTAACAATAAAAGTAGTTCTACCATAGAAATAATATCAATGTTGTGAAGGGCGAGACATGAAAAATCTACCTTGCAAATCAGCTCTTCAGTGTAATGGGTTCTTGACTACTTCTGGAGCAGCCTCTAACTAGATGCAGTCCGTCCCTGCCTCATTTTTGGTTGATCCACTGGAATGCGCTTACTATGCTGCGGAACAAAACGAAAACGACGCAGTCTGCCACTCCTTTGTCGCTCTGGGTGTGGATTGGCCCTGACGTCATGGTCTGTCGCTTGGATTCTCGTTCCAGCGACGCAGAAAAGAGGAGAAAAAGAAAAATACAAGAAACGTGAGAGTTAAATAATTCAAGTTGAAGAATCCGGTTTCTTTTTTCTACACTCCTCTGCGAAGTACATTACGGAACACACTTTGTTGTGTTAGCGTTGCAGTGTATTCAGTTGCGTATGGCCTCGAGTCGGACTCTCCATTTCTTTATGGATGATGTTCATCTGTCAGGAAATATTCCTAAGATTTACTCTTCGGTTGTTCTAAAGTCACATTAGTTTAACCGGTTTGAAATCTTATAGCATTATGTACAAGTAAGATCATTTTTAGAGAATAAGCATTTAGAATTAATAAAGTTGCAATGTTTTTCTTCAACATGTAGGGCACATTTACAGTCCTGCAAGAACATAAAAACCCTTCCAAAGAGATTCCGTTAATACTTTTATAAGAATAATATTATTGCTCTAATGGTATTTTCTGTTACTTTCCCAATTATTGAGGTCTTGCGATAAAAATTTTTTTTTTCGAATTACTTAATCCCTGGCGTTGATTCGTTCATCATTTCGTTTTATGATGAATACCACTCTCATACACGCAAGGTAAACTCAATCTATCAGATTGCAAGAATTGTCGTAAGCCTTCGCATATAGGTCCCTGTCTCACTAGTAATCGAGTTCCGACTCATCATGTCATAGCTACAGTTGACAGTTTTTGGGAGGTTAGTGACATATTAATTCTACCAAATGTCATTGGTTTCCACGTGAGTGTTTGGGTGTGACAGTAGTAGTCGCGAGAATGATCAGAGCTTACACACAGACTTCCTTTATTCCGTTTAATTAGGGCGTAGGAAGACACCGGGTTCGTTGTTAACAGTGCGTGGTGCTGAACAATATCAAATTAAATCGTCACATCAAGGACAGAGCTATCGGGAATCGAATGGTCTCGAATGTATCGGACCCGCCCAAACACAGATTTACGTTTCCTATACGAAGATATAGCCTTACACTCGAAATCCATATAATTAAGTTTCCCCATTTGTAATTGAAATCACTAAAGTGTTCCTAATTCCCTCGAAATTTTTGTCAGAGTTTTTTTCATTCGGATATGCGTTGAAATGTGACACTTTTTTGTTTACTTCGTATGTTGTTTTTTTTTTGCGAGGTGCTTCAACTGGTGGTGACATTTTGCGTGTGACGGCTAAAAACTCGAAAGTGCGCGAATATATGCACATTCACGACCGAAACTGTGTGAATTGGAAGAAGGGATTTTTCTGTCAAATCAGACTGCGAAGTTTAGTGGGTATAAATTGGAACAAATCGACACATGTCAAAAAGCAAATGATTTTGTCCGTTTGTTCAACTCGATTTTCATGGCGATGAGAATAATTAGAGGACTAAATTCCTCGCGTTTTCTCATGATGATGGAATGACTTGAAGATGCGAAACATTTCCGGAGTTGTTTTTTTTTAGTTCATTTAACACGAGATATAAACAGCCCAAATTTACCCCTCCGGGACCTGACTTGTTGTGCTCTGGTAATGATGAAGTTCTGTTTGTTTCCTTGCTTACGGCGTATAATTGCAAAGACGGGCTCGTTGAGAATCGTGCGACGTCTTAATTTATTTGCAGATCGTAATATCGTGAGTGTAGTCGTCACGAAAGACTCTCGTGGTATCTCGTTTTCTGCGTGGGAGAGCTGTTAGTCGCGGAGTGCATTCAGAACGAAACATCGCGGTACATGGGTCAAGCCACACCTCGTGACAGCCGGTGCAGAAACGTGTTCGCCAAAAATCACGTATTAAAACTTTTCTGAGAGTGACTGTGGTCAGTCAAGAAGAAATACTTTTGAGGAAAGTGCTTGTTTGGAGAGGAAGACGTCAAGAAAGAATTTCGGATTTCCATTACTCTTTTGGACGTACATAGATTTTGATTTTTTTTAGTACATTAGGAACGTCCTAATGGTTATTTGTGCTTTTTCTTAAAACGTCTTGAATATTTTTTTGCTGTTATACGATTATTGGCACTTGTTCGTGTTCAAGATTTTTTTACCGATTCAACAATCATCTTACTACAATAATTTCTTAGCTCTTTAAAAATCAAGTATATAAGTTTGAATTAATCTTCGTTTGTGTTCCGGCGAGACTGTTAAATCAGCGAAGAATATTACCACTGAATCATTCAGTTGCTCCGCGTGCACCGAAATGAGAACTTGGGTATAAAAATACCAGATTGTCCCAACTGAACCTCCCTCCCCCCTCCTCCCACCCCACCCCGTAGACCTCCAGAGCAAGTCAGCCGTACTCTCTCCAAAACCTTGAATAATGAGGGGAAGACCTTGCTTCCGAAGTTTTTAAGCTAATGGCGTCTAGCTTTTAACCGGAGCTCCGGATATAGGCTGCAGACGTTGGTAAATTGTATTGCTGCGGAAGCTGCCATATTTTGTGGGTAACTCGATTAAAAAATTAAGCAGTCACCTCCGGAACGTCCTAATGGCAGAAAGCTATTATCGCACCTTTATACGAGGGCTACAGCTGGGGGCCGTCGAATCGAGCGATCCTTTCGAAGGGATGGGTTTCTTCGATGTGTTAACTCTTCACATGATCATAAGCGATATTTCGTCAATACAAACTGATGATGCGTATTGGGAGTGGGTAATTTTTTATGAGTTTAATATATTTGGAAAAATCTATATGATGAGTATGCTAATTCAAATGTTGCTTGGTATTTTACTTTCTTATGTGAGAAAATATATCATATAATGTTTGTTTATTAATTTTTTATAATACAAATCCAACATAAAATTTATTTCATGATTGGTCAAGTTTCCAAACTCTATTTAATATTTTCCATCAAATTCGGATCTAAGTAAGTTTTTGAATATTTTAAATTAAAAACTTTTAGTTGTTATAGTGGAATTATCCTAGTAACAAAATTATATATAATGAATTTTTACAAGTACATTAAAAGTTTTAATTCTTAAATTGATGTTGACTTGCGACAAAATTATTTATAGCTTGGACCATTATATTTGGCATTTCGGGAAAAACCTTTAAGGACAATTTTTCGCGGCACCTTTCTCCTAAGACTCCTACCTGTAGCCTAATAATAACTGACCTAGTGCACTTTTTCCTTGAGGTGTCTTCGTCATCTGCTCATTGCTAATAGTCCAGTTACCACTCCTTTCGCTAAGAAGATTTGTGGTCGAGAGCCATTATGGCCTCTTAATACCAGCCTTTCCCAATGTTATGCTGCTCTCACAGTTTGAGACCTTCACCAATCTACTTCATTATAGAACATAAGCATATTTATAATGTATTCAATGCCATAAATTATTTGTATTTTCAATACTCTAAGAGATATTTTTATTAGTCAAATAAATAACATACCAAATAATAACATAGTTAAAAGTGAGGCAAAAAATTAAAATTGTGATTTCTTTTGGGGTCCAGATTTTGAACCACGTAGGGTAATGTTTCAATAGATATTTTATTGATGTTTTCCTTCTTAAGATGTATGCAAAAATTTAGTTTTAAAACACTACAATATAACTGCGTGTTTCAATGCTGTATTTGTGTTGGTGACAATTTTTGTTTTTTTGCTTTTTCAGATGGTGCAAGCAATCCAAGTCCTTCGGTTTCACCTCCTGGAACTGGAAAAGGTAAGAACGGCTACCGCTTCCACATTTTCCACAACACTCCTCGCATTCTGGAGTTCGCGGATCGTGGCCCGGCCGCTTTAAAATATGAATGGGGCATGCACCGACCACGCTGACCGTGTTCCCCGTTTAAATCGTCGTCGGCCAGTAACCTTTTTTCGGCTATCGCGTCAATCCCGCAGCGGGGGCAATTGGACGTGTTTTATTGACAGGTGATCGATCATACGACCCGCACAGAATACGGCCACGCTACAGCCACCGCCTCCGCGTCCACCATCGCTACCCCTTCGTCACCGTCTATCTCTACAGCCACCGCCCCCTTCGCCTCTGTGACCACGTGGGTGTATGTGACGCGTCGAAGCCGCCGCCGCTGCGTGAGATGGCCACGTTTCCACATTGCGGTCGCGCGGGAACCCGAAAGTCGCGGTTTTTGTTGCGAAACAAATTCCTCCGTTTTTGGATGTCCACTTTCTTAGAATTAAAATAAAAGTCATAGGTTCCCTGTGTGGTATTTCATATTCTACTCAAAATAATTTTGATTAATTTTTAATATTTTTTCTATTATTTAATTCACTTAAAGATTAATAGACTCTGCATTATTTTGAGCATTTAGCTCATTCCCCGCTGTAGTTCAAGGATTAATTCGCTAAGATCAACGTTCCTTAACTGTTCACTTCGACGCAGCATACATTCAAAATATTTTGGATGTGTACGATATCTTCATACACATTTATTATTCATTTGAGATTTATTTAATACTTATGAGAAGTCCGCGAAAAGTACATGAAATGATCACTTCGTCGGGAAAATGTAGAAACCTCGTTAGGATCACTTAATTTCTAATTAACGCATGTCAATTTTAAGTACTATATAATTACTAATTAGTTCCAGAACTGCCCTCGCAGTCCGATTGGTGTTCCGCGTAGTCTTATTTCTTTATCCGTGAACCCGAAGGGAACATAATGCCACACATGGAAGGGCGTGTAGTGAGTGCACGAGGGATCTTGAAGAGACGCGAGGGCTTTTCGGAGCAGATCAGCGCGTTCCCGTCTCGCCGGTGGAGCGAACGACATGCCTTAAGCCTCTTCCGTGCCGCAGTGTCTTCTCTTCTCTTCTCTTCTCTGGCAGGAGCAACAGCGTGTCGGCGGCGGAGGAATTTTCGGGGAAGATGTCTCGGCTAGGGGTGGGCAAATAAACGACCGAAAACGACAACAAATTTTCGGTTTTTCTCGGTTCGGGTTGTGAAGACGGTTGACCAGAAAATCTATCGATTTATTGAAACGACACCGTTGCAGATGTTAACAGAAACGACGTCGTTTCTGTAAACTAATCGGTCAAACGATCGATTTTCAGACTTATCCTTGTGTTGTTTAACTGCATTATCGTCACTTTAATCGTGTAAAGATTCATGCATTTTAAAGATTTTTTTGTTCGTAGTAGGTAAATAATACATTATTCCTGAGGATGTAGGCTTCATGATAATAATCATACAATAATAAATAATAGAATCTTAACTTCCCAAAAGCGGACATATTTTAAGATCTCTTGTGTTGTCATAGAGAAGTTTCATTATGTACATTTATTATTATCACGAGGTGAATAACCGTGAATAATTCACTCCTACGGTTAAAGAATTAAATGATGTGTCCGCTATAGAGAAATATCCGCTATAGTGAAATATCAGTTATCTAGAAATGTTAACTATTGAGAATTCGAAATTTTACGTTATCATGTATCGTGTTCCGTGCACTTCTTCGCGATATACCCCATCTCTCGTCATGCTGCACATGGGAAGACGTTTGATGAGGGAGGGTCTTCCGTCGTCGGCGAAGGCGATTCGACACGCGGAATCAGCAGCCGATGCGTCACCCGCTCTCGTCACGGCGGCTTGTGTTTTATTATAATCGCGCTCCCAGGGGGCCGCGTCCCCGCGGGAAACAGTGATGGCGACGCCGCAGGACTGGCAGATCGCAACATGATAGCAACCAGAGGGTGGTTGGGAAAGCAAGGCTCCACCCGCACTGTGACCAACACTTGTTAGGACCTTGTGCCCCCATCCCTACCCACTCTTCACCTAGTGAAGTATTTCTCAAAATTACATTCATTTGCACAGCTGTTGATTTTTTTAGATTTGTTTTACGTATTTTGTTAAGGTAAAGGTCTGGCCACTCTTCCACCCAACCACGATTTAGGGGAGGGAATTGAGATGGTTCGGTTGACGGAATTGTTCTAGAGTGCGTAAAAGGAAAAGATTCAATTTTGCTAAACTTTTTTTTACGAAACCAAATGTGCTGCCTGATGTTAAGTGCTATTAAGAGCGTTCCGAATAGTAAAT
Organism: Laupala kohalensis; assembly: GCA_002313205.1. Classification (NCBI taxonomy): domain Eukaryota; kingdom Metazoa; phylum Arthropoda; class Insecta; order Orthoptera; family Trigonidiidae; genus Laupala; species Laupala kohalensis. Next base: position 2,110,545 of record NNCF01127356.1, read on the forward strand.
ATCAATGCCTGTGTAGTAAATATCAATGGAAATTTCCAAACAAAAATTTCAAGAAGCATATGACAATACTTGATGAAATATTACAGGAAAAGTCATCTTTGATCAAAATTATATGAAACACGCAAATTTTCTTGTTTTGATTCCCTCATACGAATAAATACAATAAAGAACTCTTGCATACCTCTAACTCTAGTCTTGCCGTGAAATAATTTTCTAAGTGAAAACTGCAGTCGCTGATTGTGTAAAAAAAAACAGTAATTCAGTGATGGAAAACTTAAGTTTTTTTAAAAAAATTTATTTGTTAACAGAAACGTAGTTGACATACATTTTACATGGTTTCCATCTTGTAATATTTTACGAGACCTTTTCCCATCTTACCCTTTTCCTCGGTCTTGTATAATTTCTTTGGAGCATATTAATATTGTCAGTCAGTAATATATTCTTTCAAAAAATTATTTATTCTGTTCGTTTCTTGTGGAGTTGGTGCGATAGCTGTAAGCGCATTGTAAGCGGAGGAACAGGGTGGGGGCGCACGTGCACCATTAGAGACCCAATTACTCAACTTAGGAGAAACAACTCCATGAGCAGATTACCGACCGCTAGCCAGATGGGGAAGGCTCTTCTCCGACCCCTTTTTCCGACATTCACATCACAAGGAATTACTTTTCAATGGAGAACCAACGCCAATGAGCGCAATTGAAGGAAAACGTTTCTTTCTTCTCATTTTGTCTTTGTTACAATTCGCTTTTGTTAGAACGCAATTATTATAATTTTCTTAAATTCTCTCTTAAAAGAGAATTAAATAATAGAGTTAATCGAAAAATGTATAATTTCTCGATATTTTTTGGGTTATAATTCATCTTTGCAGCTGACCAATGAAATTGTGTAAGAAAGCATGACGATGGAATACTGCGAATAAATTATCTGCTTTCAGAATATATAAAATATATACAATATGTTTTGATAAGAAGCCCCAAATTAGCTTCTTTGTTTTATGATTTAGATTCTCTAAAACTGATTATTGCTCGTTGAGACCAATAAACATACAATGAAAAAGTAATAGTCAGTAAAATGTATTGTTTTACTAAACAATTTTTCAAAGAATGTGAGAGACTTACTTTCTTTTTATGTAATCGTTACTGTGTACTGTTCAGATTGGTGTCATTTTTTATATCTCTGATGTATTCAGTTTATTTTTTTTCTCATTCGCGGGACTCGCGCGCATTTTAGATATGGTTGTTACTTAGAAACATTATTTTATTAAAATAACTGGAGGTGTACCAAGAAAGATAATAGTTCACATAGAAGCTTAAAGACAATGAAAATATTAAAATCCCTATCAATCACAACTCATCATACATTATTTGATGTGTTGTATCACACAACACATGGTATAACATTTCGTATTTATCCGTTTTACATATAGCAATAGAAATGTAAAGATAACTCTATCCGCTAATCACTTGTATCAATAGTTGGAACAGATGCCGGCATGTTTTTAATTCTTTTTTTTTACGGTAGGTCATCCCTCTCGCCTTTAAGAAAGAGAGTTAGTTTATGAGCAAGACGTTGAATTGGGTGGGCAGCCGACGGCAAACGCGAGCTGGAAACAAGTGTTCGTGATATAAGCCTCTTCCGCTACTCTCGGACGCCTCGGGATTTGTTTATGGAGTTCAACGTGAGAATATTAAGATGGGATTGTAAAATGGTTGGTTTTAGAGCCCTGTTACCTTGTGTAAACTCTTCGACCTGTGCCTTTGGGTGATATTTTTTCTCTCGCGCTAATGAGTCACGGACACAATGGAGTTGCTAATACGGAGATATTCTTTCTTCGATGGATACTAAAAAGGTCGTTTATCAGATGACTATTGTTCACCATCATTATTGAAAGCTTCGATGGAATTTACTTTCGATATTGGTACTTCTTGGCACGTACAATGCTATTCGATGCAAACGTCTGATGTCGTTTAAATCGATCACGAGTGACGCATCATTTCCGGAATGTCACGTGGTCCATTCTTTCGAGAGGACTCAACTCTCGGTTTGTGTCTCGAACTTAACACTGTGATTGGACCGTGGCGTAAGTTTCATCTGCGTGTGACCATTTCGTTACCATAAATTTTCCAGTGCGACTTGAAACTACCGTGGTCTGCGAGCGGTGTGGAATTTAAGTAGTGAAGACTACAAGCGTCCCTGTTCTAAAATACCCTTTGTGTAGTGTGCGTCGTATATTATACGTTGGACTTTCTTATGTTCTTGGATGTCACGATGGAATGGGTAGTAGGGAGCGGGGGGCTAAAAGTAACAGGGGTAAGTAGTAACACTCAATTTTAATTGGGAATTTCAACAGTTTTGATTCAAGTATTGGGTTTAAATACTGCCTCATGGCGCAAGGTATTACTTAAGCACCGCCAGTGCCCCCCCGCACTGCGAGAGGACGTGCTCCGATTTGGCAAGGTATCGTAAAAAATATACTCACGTAATTTTTTATTTTCACTATAGTACATTCCATTAATGATTGTTTGATTTTTGTTGTTTGAATGGTAAAATAAATAACTTTGATTTTAGACATTGAATTCTATTCTAAGATTTATAGTTTTTAAGAAAATTAAAAAACATTTAAAATGAACTGATGGGGCAAGTTCTAACAAAAAACGGAGGTAAGTTCTAACATGTTACTACTCGGCTCTTGTGCATGTATCTTCAGTAGGTATGACGGTAACGTATATTTTGACGGTATAATAATACGCACCTGTATAGGTTTTGTAATAGTTCAACCAGGCCAAATTTTATTAATTGTTTTTTTTTTTAGAATGAGAAACTATAATAGAGAAACTCAGGGGCCTTAAAAGCCAGGATGTGTATGAGGTGGCGGCTATTAAAGTTTTGGGAAAGGGTTGTTGATTATCGTCAACAATGTAATCTCGTATTTCTCTTTAGTTTTTATCGCCGGATACAGCGATCACCTTGCTCAAGTATTGACTATTAAAGATAAACTAAAACCACTTAAAATCCTTTACAAGTTTTTAAGAGAGTTTAATGACACAAATCTATCCATATTTATAAATTATTTGCGTGAAGAACCATTGAAAGATATTTACGATTGCCAAAACACCGACGACAAATTCAATGTATTTATTTCAATATTCATAAAACATTACAGTTCTAACTTTCCCATAAAACGCAAGTTAATGAACACAAAGAAATACAATAGATGGATCACCCAAGGGATAAGAATTTCTTCAAAAAACAAACGCCGTTTATATTATTTTTCAAAACTCTATATCCAACCACCCGAATTCCATAATTATTTTCGAAAATATAAGACTATTCTTCAAAAAGTAGTCTATGCAGCTCAAGTTATGGAAAACGACAGACAGGTACTAAAATTGAACAACCGGACGAAAGCCATGTGGAATATTGTTAAAAGTTTCACGTCAACTTCTAAATATCGTGAAGGAGATATTTCGATGGCAAAATCGTATCAAATCCTCAGGACATCGCAAATTTGTTTAATTCTTACTTCTCAGAAGTAGGTAAAATAATGAACTCAGTATCTCCAAATCAATGTCCTCCAATTATATCCACCCACGTACCGAATTCTATGTTCAATTCCGAAACTAACGCGTGAGAATCATCAGCTCATTAAAAAACAAATTTTCTACAGGCATAGATGATATACTAGAGTTTATTGTTAAATTTTTGTCCCATTTTATATTAAATCCACTCATAAGTATTTTAGTAGTTCTTTATCGGAAGGGGTGTTTCGTAACATATTTAAGAGAGCTAAAGTGAAACCTTTACACAGAAAAGGAAACAAACTTAATGTTGGAAATTATCGACCAATATCTCTACTACCCACTTTCTCAAAAATCCTAGAAAATTTGTTCTATAAGCGTCTTCTAGATTTTTTAACAAAAAATAACATTCTCAATGAGGATCAACACGGTTTTCGGAAATCTTTTTCCTCTACAAACACCATATTTTCTTTCCTAAACGATGTTACCATATCTCTTGACCGTTGAGAAAATCCTGAGGATGTTTTTCTTGATTGATCCAAATTATTCAATGTCATCAATCATAAAAATCTCCTTTCCAAATTACATTATTTAGGCATTCGTGGACGTTCACATCAGAGGCTAACTTCTAATTTAAAAGATGGATATCAACAAGTCGAAATATTCTATACTAAAAATAAAGTACTTCGGCGTTGTCTTTCAGAGACATAGCCACTTACATGTGGAGTATCCCAAGGGTCAATTCTCGGCCCTATACTCTTTTTATTGTATGTGAACGACATGTCATCCTCCAAATCAGATTACAAAATAGTTCTTTTTGCTGATGACACTAATTTACTATGTAAACACGCCAAAGCTCAAAAAGTTTTGTCTAACCTTTCGGCTTGGTTCCATGCAAATCGCATCAATCGTAAACACTGACAAAACAGTGTCTGTCATTTCACAATAGTATCACAAAATCTTTACCCCAGGTTTCTCTTTCTTTAAACGGAACACAATTAAAAACTGTTACGAATACAAAATTCATAGGTCTCCATATTCAAAACAACCTCAAATGGAATTGTAACGTTGACAATCTTAATTTCCAATTAAGCAAATTGTGTTACGCATTCCGAATCGTAGTTAACGTAGTTAGTCCACGTATTTCCCGTTCCGTATATTTTGCAAACGTTTACTCCCATTTACGTTACGACATTACCTTCTGGGGCAATTACGGTCAGAGCATTCAAACTTTCAGAATTCAGAAGAGGATAGTTCGGATAATTTGTAAATCTCACCCCCGAATCTCTTGTAAACCTTTATTTAAGGAATTAAATATCTCAACACTTCCCTGCATTTATATTTATGAAACGGTCGTGTTTGTTAAGATCGAATTACTGAGGTACCACTCTTGCTTCATACGAAACAGTTTCATTCACGACACAATACAATCATCGTCCTAGAGTGTCAACCACTCTTTGCCAAAATGGACGATATCATTCGGGAATGGTTCTATATAATCCCCTGTCCAAAAATAAAAAAAATATCATGAAATTGAATGTCTTCAAATCTGCAGTTAAAAACTACCTCCCGCACCAGTACTTCTACACTGTAAAAGAATTTATTGATTTTAATAAAAGTTAAATCGGTCTTGTATTTCATCACGCCATTTCTGTTGTACTTTTAAAATAACGTTTAACAATTTCAAAAACTATTTTCTTGTATGATTGTGTTGTCTTATGATTCATATTAATTTAGTTTAGTGTGTACTCAACTTTGGCAGGGTTGTGTACATTAATTCTGTAGCCCCATCCTGGCTCGGGTTTTTCTCCGGTTTTGCTTCGGGTAGAGGCGGATTTCTTATTCAGGTTCTGTAGGCTTTGTCTAGGGGCGTGTTTATTGAAACAATAAATCGTGAATTGTGTTATTTCAATTCTTATGATTTGTAAACATTATACTCAGAATAATCTATAGTTCGATAATAATTCGTGGATGTAAAATAAATTTTTCGTGTTAAATTACGAACATATTGATATTCTATTCGTATTATAACTAACTTTTTATCTTATCTAGGAATTTTTGCTTAATTTTTCAATTCGCCTCTGTCTTTGGGCCCTTGATCGGAATTGATGGGATGATCCCTTGCTTGCTTCCGGAGAGTAAATTAGTTTGCTGTCCCCCACGTGGTCATATGCAGTTTGTACTGCTTTCTTGACAATAAATTTATTATTTATTATTATAGTATTATTTATGATTAATGTTTATCACAAGAAGCACCATGTCTATTTAAATCATAATTATGATAATTACACATAATGGTTCAAGAAGCACCATGTCAATTTAAATCATAATTATGATAATTACACAATATACTTGATTAATACGACTGATATGGTATTAATTAATCTAAATATGTGTTGTAAAATTAATTAACAAATTAACCCTGTTTTTGCTAGCAAATATACTACCAAAATATTTGTTTCTACTTGCCCGGAGCCTATTACAACTAGCCCCAAACATGGGGTAAGTTGTAACACCATTATTTTAAAGAATGTTAAGAAGAAAACACGGGTAATGATTTTTTGTTATGCACTTCTTGGATTTAGTAACCAGATATATACTTGAGCTATTAATTTTTTCACAGTAAGAAAAATATTTGTAGTTTATAAATTACGAGAGAATTTCTGAAAATTGTTACAACCAGTCCCCCGCTCCCCTATGAGTTTTCAAACGCGAATATAAAAAAATGAAAAAGGATTGTTTTTAGCCGTAACGAAATAAAGATTTTCTACTTCACGGTACTGGAGTGCATTCCCACGAGTTAAAATTCGTTTTGGAATGAGAAGGATCACAATACTCTTGAATGCATTATTGGTCCCAACTTTTTAATTGTTTAATTAAGGTACTGCACGATGTTTCCAGATTCAACAGTTTTTATTTGTAAAACGTTTTTTCGGTCTCATTGCAGTCAACTTGAGTACTAACTAGCTCTGTGTGAAGGTTTAGCGGAATGACACATTTTAATCTGGAAACGTGAAGTAATGTAATTGATCTTAAGGTTGAAAACATTTGACCACTTTCCTGTGTTTGAAAATTTTCCTCCAATCGTTGTGATTTGCCAGAAACGAAGAAGTATTTTATTTAAAAATTATCATGATTAGCTTAACTTCTTAAACTTGTCTCTATGTTGTTCGTTTCACTAGTAATGTATCATTAGCATCATGCCCGGAATTTATGGACTCAAACTTTAAACAATGTGTAAGGGGTACTTGACCACGAGCTACGAGGAACTGCTAATTAGAGTAAAGACTCCGTTCGGACTAACCTATGTATACGCGGTGACTGTTAGAGACTCCGACACTCAGTGTGCTGAGCACGTCAGCGAGGTGGGCGTGTCGGCGACTACCGTGCGCAGTTAGGGCGTGTTAACGGGCAGTCCAGGCCTAAATTACACCTCACTGTGGCTGGCCGACGATTTCAACCTCTCTCTCCTCCAAATGCGGTTTATAAAAGGGAGTACGTCAGCTGTAATTCTCTTTTGGATATTAGGCACTCACTAATTTGTTCCTCTTTTTTAGTAGAAAATTTCTTCATATAGTCTTCTTTTTTACCTAGTTATGTGGTCGTCGTCGCCTCCACCGTATCGCTGAGCAGTAGAGTGTGGTTTCTAACCCTTCACGTCTGAACTGTAGATGAGGTTTTCAGCTGGGGTTTCTCTCACCTATTCCAGATATGTCGGTTTGGTACCATAAGTTCCCAGGAATCCAAAATCACTCCTTCTCAATTTCCTCACCCAAGTTAACTGTGCAAGAGAAGAACTCGTGTCTGAAATTCTTCAAAAGACAAGAAATAAGAAAAATCTCTGGTTATTCCCAATCATTCGGATGAATACGAAATGAAACTGGGTTGAGGTGTTCGGGCGTGAAGCATATTGAGGGAGTCACCAGAGTCGTCCCATGTTCACGAAATAGCATTCAATTAGTGTGACTTAGTTCCCTGAAACGCTTTTCCACTCGTACCCCGTCTCCCGCGGACCAGAACGAACACCACTTCTCCTTTAACTCCTCCTCCACGCCCACCTGTCGTTCCGTTTTTCATGAGACGTCTTCAGTCACGCCATCTTCTCCCGCGATGTCTGAGCCTCGTCTACTGGTCTCCGCGCCGCCTCCCTCGCCGCTTTCGCATTGTCGCGATTCGCAAAAGATCCTTCCGCCGCCTCCGTCCAAAGCCGCGAGCGAGCGGGTGCGTGTGCGCGCGTCTACGAAGCCGATGCCGTGTGTCTGCCCGGGAAGTCTGGTCCCAAGTCGCATGTGAAAGGAAGAAGAACCGGAGGATGGTTCGCCGGAAGAACGATTCATGACGGAGGTGGTGGCGGCGGCGGTGACGGCAGACAACGACCGAGTGCCCGTCACTTGTCAATCACGGCCGACAGCCCAGCCGGGAGGCGGGTGCGCACGTCAGATCGGCGCGAGATTACACGTGTCGCGGGCAAGACTCACTCTATTATACGCGCGCGCGCGGGTCGAATTTAACAGGTGGTGGCGACGCGCGATGTACTGTTTTTGGACCTTGCAGACGCCGGTGCTAATGCCTCTGTCGTAGCGCGGCTTTCAGCGTTGTGGACTAAAAGAGAGAGACACACGTGGAGATGGTACAATGTATTTTTATGAATAAGGTTTTTTGACTTCGCACACAACAGTGTGACTTTTTTCCGTTGAACTTCTTCAAGCTTCAAAATGTTCATTTGTTTTTGTAGTAACGGTTCCTTATAAAAATATTTAGTATTGCAATTTAAATCTTTACTTATGGATCCATATTTATCATCGTGGAATATGTGGATTTAATATTCATCGTCTACGAGGAAGTATGTCACTTTTAATTTTTTTTTGTATGTACTCTGCGATTTGAAAATGGTTAACTATCCTACGTTCCTTTCAATATTTTCTGAGAAATTGATGTATGTTATCTGATCTTGGATTCTGTAGTTTGTTCCTTTATATAAGAGGCCGAGACTACACCATTTTCAAAAAGACTGCCAGTTTTTATCCATATTTTAAAATGATATTAAAAGAGGCTCATTACGTATTCTCCATGAAAATTAACTACCTCTAATTTTCTTCACTTTAAGTGGGTTTTTTTTTCTTCACCGAATCACAAGAATCTTGTGCAATATATTTTCTCTCCGTAGCATAATTTTCAAAGAAAATTTCCCCGGTGTTATTTGAGACCGAGGAATATTCTAATCCCGTGGTTCTCATTTTGCGACAAAACAACACAAAAACAAATCTGGGAAGGGGATACAAGGGCGTCCGAAACTTTTCTCGAGGGAGGGGCCGCCATTTCATAGGTGTTCCGATGCTTTAAGATGGGACGCGAGGGCATTTTCTCCTCGTGTATCTTTTTTAATATACGGACAAACATCGCTGTATCGCTTAAGGCAGAATTTCTTTTTGGGCTACATGACCGTTTATGTATGGTTATTCGGGTCGATGGAGCGGCCGAGAGCGTCGAGGAAATCGCTGCGACGACCTTCTTTTTGGCTTGTGGTTCTCCCGAGCACCAATGGGACGTGAGCGCCGCCCCTTTCCTCCCATTGCAACTATTTTAATAATGACCGTACCTGGGTTAATGTAAGCGCGTTCGTGCATTCCGGGTACGAGTCTCCGCGCCGAAGTATGGTTGTGGAGAGAACCCGCGGCCTGCTGGCTGGAGGCAGACCGGTTATCCGAGGGTGGTAGCGGCTCGCGGCGCCTCGCTTGCTGCCATTTTGTATTCATGTGGACCCTCGACACGGCGCATCTTAAGCAGTGTTATTAGAAGCAATCACACCGACAACTCCGCTGTTATCTTATTCAGTGAAAGTCGATGCTGATTTGCATACCTGATCGAGCATTAGCGGGGAAGCTAAATGTGTGTGTTCGGTTATCCAACCAAGTCTTGAGCTCTTTGGCTTTTCTAGGAAGATATAGGATGCTGTTGGCTTACGAATCTAGGAGTCGGGGTATTCGAAGGGTTCCGTCAAAACACATCAGGCTTCAGTGTTCGAACTCTGCTTGAAAAATTCACTACTGTGCATTCCACGAGTTAATGCTACGAATAAACTGATCTAGAATAACTTATTCATTATTAATACATTAAATATTTTCCATTTATTTTATTTGTTCGCATGTTTTAATTCTCAAGAAAGTTATGGTAGGCACAATTTTGTCCCATCGACTGGTAAGTTCACGTGAACACTTGGATTGAAGCTGTCGAAATGTAAATTATTTGCAATAAAATTATTAAAGAAAAGAAAACGTCAAATTTTTCGCTACTAACTTCATTGTATCTTCACCGAGAATTATGGTATAATTGCTCGTGTACATCCCCGGAACGGCATAATGCTTTCAGCGGGATTACGTAGGAAATAAAAATAACAGGAAGTCAACACACCCATTTATCACCTCGACCTGCACTCCACCTAGCAATATGATAGATCACCGTCGTAAGTGAACGTGAGTTTCTGGATTGCATATAAAACATTTTATTAGCGCTCCTCTTAATTCAACTCTTTAGATGAATGACAGGTTCCCTTTCAGTAAAGTGTTAGAAATGCGTGGGAGTTTTTTCTTCCGTAAACAAAAAAATTATACCCACTCTGTGTTATCACTGGGACGACTGAGCATTCGCCATATCACCTGTCAACGTTGTCAGGCACAAATCTGACAACGCAGATGGATTGTCTATCTTCAAGTGTTGCGAATGGAAGTGATATTTACTCGAGGCTTCTGGTGTTACAGACCATCAACTCTCCTGTCATTTTTATTGGTTTACTTCAATAAAACTTCCCAAAATATTTAATATATCACCAGAATGTGTTTCTGGACTTTGTGGATTCTGATTCCGACTCTCAGAGGATAAAAGGGATAAAAAACAAGTATTTGTACAGATTGCTAGATTCAAATCAGAGGAAGAAAACGGGAGCTACTTTAAATCTGCTCATTATTTTTCCTTCATTTAATTTCTGTAATTATTTAGAAACGTCTTTCTGAGCTAGCTGATGCAATAAACAAAAATAAATAAATATTTCATATTCAAATCCTAAATTTGCTAGGAACTCTTAAGGGAATTTTTATAGAAACATATTGTTAATAAAATATTAAATTCTAAATAATTTACTTATCGCGGAAGAGAGAATGTTTTTTAAACATCTCTTTTTTATTTATGTCTTATATAAGACCTATAATCGAATATTGATATTTCATTTTTTTTCCCTTGCCTACCATTAGGGACGTTTAAAATGAAGGGATTGATTTGTCATGATCTCCTTTCCGCAATTCTTCAATTGCGTGTCTTATTTTCTTCCCTCCATCGTATCTTTCGTTCCTTCACATCCTACGTCACCTCTCTGCTCCAGCTGACTTTCGTTGCCGCCTCCGAGCGCTGTCAGATGAAAGACATGCGAGTGCGTGGGCGGGCTGCCGGTGCAAGCTGGCGGCATTAGAGCTCGTGACACTGGCCAGGGCCCCGCACCCTGGCGGCAGTGTTGTTGCCGTGTATTTTTGGGAATCGCTGTGTTTGTAGTTATTACTTGATTCACGGGTGGATAAACTCCCCATTTGTGGAACATAATGTATGGGCTACGCATATTTATAGCGGAGCTGCTCGTGCGCGACCCTCAGGACCGAAGAAACCGGTTGCCTACTTTGAGTTTATTTTTTATTATTTAACGAAAACACTCTCGTATTTCAATTATTTATTCCTGTTCTTTATCGATGGACCTCTTGTTTTATTTCATGTGAGGGTTTTATTTTCGAACATGGATCATAAAATGTAGGAGTATTTTTATCACGTTTATCTATCTCTATTTAGACATTCATCGATTCGGTACCATAATTCACCAGGCAACCCAGCATATCTCCTTCCCAATTCCCTCATCTGAGTCAGGTGGAAGAACAAGCTTTGTGGCCTGGATCTCTCCTTGAGACACGAGATACATAAATAAAAGTGTATTCATTACAAATTTATTTTAAAAAATATTCGAAGTATAATAAAATATTATTTATTCTGTCTTTTTTTGCCGAGCGTGCGAATCGTTGATCTGAAGTGGACCCTTCTTCGCTTGATTAAAACAATTAATCAAGGCACACGCCTATTGCGCCGCCTGGTGAGTTGGGAGAAAACGAACAGTGGATCGTGGGTGGAAGAGGGAAAATGGTGCACGATAGAGGCGGACCCAGAGATCGTATAAGACAATAGGTGCACTGCTTGGGTGCCGTTGACCGGCGCTGTGTCGCCTCCGATGAACGAGCGTCGGAAGCATGGTGTGCTACGTGAAGGTGTGTAGTGCCAAAGTTGGCAGTATGGGAGCTCTCATATCGGAGCAGTTAGTGTAGTATAGTCAACCCTCACTATTGTAGCAGTCTTACTATAGTCTTCAATGCCGATGGAAAGTGTTCAGGCTGTATTTGCCCCAATTTAGGCTGATTAGATCATTTAGGTGAAAGAAATAGATTAACACCCAACATTGCGAAGCATCGCTCCCACGCACTTCTGCTCCATTACACCCCTAGTTATAAGTAGTCTGTGGACGCAGCTGGTTTTGTTGTTAATAACTTTATTCTTCGCACAGGTAAATGTTTCCTCACTATCTACGTGCACCATATTTGCACCAGAACATTTGTGAGGATTTTTGTCATATTAATCAATATTTTTTTATTTCTAAAGTAGCACTATTGTATTGTCAATTTTAAGTACATTTTTTAAAACTTGTATTGAAAAAAAATTTTGATGTCAAAACTTCAATTTCAAGGAAGAGGATAGTCGATCTCTTTTTTTAACCCATTGGTATTACCACAAATTCATAGCCATTAGTGGATGTAGATTTCTTTTTTGAGGGGGGTCCACGGAGTCTATGGGTACCGTGTATAAAATTAACAAAGTTTGGAGCAAAATTGCATGGCAAATAACGATTCTGTTTGTTTTTAATACTCAATGTGAACAATAATCCAACGTTCAAGACATTATTTATATTATTACGAAGTACATTCAATTTTTTTTCACTCTTTTGTCCCGAAACTCCCTTCTATCACCGTTCAAGTGGAGAAGTGCGAACATGTTGGAGTCGGCACTGGGCATGCACGGCGCCACGCTGCCGCCAAGAAAACCCCGTTTGGACTCGAACCGTAGTCTCCAGTACGAGTGGAAAGGTAGCATGAAAGATGATGGGCAGAAAGGAGAAGCGTGCAACTACTCGTAAGCAGTTTCGCTATTTGCAGGACCATAGGGATAAGTAAAGGGTCATTAAAAGTAACTCGAGTTCTGCTCGGCGTTTGCCAGCTGATAACCTCTGGGATTGTTGTCATTTCTTTTCCGTTTGTCTCCCGTTTCGTCGTTTGTTCTGCCACTCGCGATTTGCTTTTTGGTTGTATTTTCAAAGTTCTTTAGTGCATGCCCCCTTAACTTCGTGCAAATCTACCCTAGCACTTTTCCCAGCATTATTTTCTTATTTCTTTTCACTCCTCTTTCCTTCTAATTACATTTTGTTGCATCTTATTCGTTCAACAACTATCTCGCTAATTTCTTGAAAGATTCCTACGCAAGGTTTTCAAAAATAAAAGGCGACGTGACACCTATTCGTCGATTAGAGTACTACCCCGCATCTCAGATTTTATTGACGTGTCTATCCGTGATTTCGCTTTTTACTACCGTCGCATCAACTTGCTTCGTTAGGTTCTAAACGAAATGAACCGTATTCTTTAGAATGAAGAAGAATGCTTCTGGAGATTGCTTCCTGTTAGTTACGCCCTTAGTGGGTAGCGCGTTCGTCATAATGAGGCAACAGGTCTGTAGGGGGATTTTAAATGCGAAGTATATCTACCTCCGTAATGATCGTATACGCCTCATTTTCGTGTGTGGTTACAATTTAATAAAGAGCAATCAGCATTCTTTCCTGGCATGCACGTATTTTGTAATAATCATTTTCATGATATACAACATGTGGTTTGGTGATTAGAACACGGTATTCTTAACGATTTTGAAATTATGTAACCGTATAATTTCATAACGTGAGTTATTGAATCGTTACGTCTACTGGAATTATTTGAGTTGATTTGCGTAATACCACCTAACATACGATTTACGATTTACTTCTCAGAATAGTTAACGCAATAAACACTTAGAAAACGAATATTCTTTCTGGTAAAGTGGGTTAGATTTGAGCTAGCAAAGTGTTCGGTTAACTAATTTCTGGGACTGTGACCAGAACATGACTCACCCCCATGGAGGAATTGGGGTTATTCCGACCTCCGGAAAACGGCGTAAATAGTTGAGAACAGCCCGTGCCGCGCTGCTCCACTTCACCCACCCCCGCCCCTTTGCAAGCATCCAATCCGTGCGGTGTTATTTGTTGTCGATGGGTAGGGGTTGAAAACTCCAGGGGAGCCACACGGAATTTGGAATATTCGCTGCGGGAATTTTGGTGGTCTGGAAGAGAGGAGAAGGGAGAGTAGAATTGGGGGTGCAGGGTCTGCCTGATCCATTGTGCGGCTGTCGGCTGAAGAGGCAACCGAAGGGTCTTCGTGGGAAGGGGAGTGGTGAAGGCAGAACCAACCTCCGGAGATACGTTCCGCAAGAGATTATTTCGTCAACCCTAGAAAAAAATATCTCGTTATGTAATGTGTCAATGTGTAATAATTGCACTTGCACGAATATTCCTAATTTGTAACTTTATCTTGTATCTAAAGGGTAACTTCTTGTGAATATCACATTAAGTCACATTGATTAAGCAACTAGGATAAAGTACACTCAAAAAATGTTTCACGTGATTATTTGAACCATTCGCTATCTAATGGTGATGAATTTCCATACCCTTATAGAGCAAAATTTTGAATTATTTGCCTGAACATTACTATGAGCGTGTATGGAGAATTTGTATGGAGCTTGTATTTTTCTCGGGCTTATTTATTTTTAAGTTCTGACAAAGAATTGGCTCAACATAGCGGAAAAACCTAGTAAAACTTACCATATGGAAATAGAATCGCGGTGACGTTAACATTATCATACCTCGCGGGGAAATTTACAAGAATAATACACAAAAAATTGATGGAAACGCTTTTCTAAAGGAAATGGCAGCCGCATTACGTGACTACAGACAATGCGGCCGACAATATGGGATAAAGAGTGAGCCGACAATCTACATTTATTATCAAGTTCTAAAATCACAAAATTATTGTTTTCTTCCAACAGTAAAAACTCAAAAATTAATTAATTAAAACTACTTTGGTGAATATTTCCAAGCTTTGTGAGTAGTCTATATAATTAATTATATAGTTGTTGTTGCGCCAAAGAATTTCAATTATGTTAATTATTAAGTTTGTTAAGTTTATTCACCTTAAATATTGTATAACCATTGTTTAAGCCATTCACTGATTTCATGATTCAGTGGATCAACTGACTTGTACCGATGAATTTACGTTTAGAAAACTTTACTCTTTTCTCTAATGTAATAATTTGACAACAAAATCTTCGCACGAAACCATTAGAGTATAAATATGGAAGAATCGCTCTTCCCTAATTCTTATTTATTACATTTTTTGCAGTTATATCGTCTCAAATACATGTATATACAGGTCTGTCCTATTTCAGAAACCTTCGCACATAAATCTTCACTTCAATAATTGGTATGTGTAGCCAAAGCATCCTCTTTAGAAGAGTCTGTAGAAGACTTTTGTACTGAAATTATTTTTTTAATGATTTGGTTTAAGGATTTTGGGTTTGTAATTAGAATATTTTGGTATTTTTTGATTCAGAATCTCTGATTCCGAGGATCTGTCCTGTTTGGAACCCCTCTTCGGAATCCCCACCAAATACCACCCCCACTCCCCCGTCCCTGTTCCTTCCACCCGGTGACGACACCCGCTTCGCTGTCCTCACGCTCTTACTCCCTCGTTCCGCCTCGTCGCGTTGCCATGTTGTGCTCGCGCGCCCCGCGCTAGAAATGGCTTCCTGCGCTAAATGACAACTATAACATGGCGGAGTTCCAAACCAGCGATGGGCGAAATGCGGCGAGATAAATGTCTATTTCTCCAATGCAGTGTTGCACGGTGTCTGAGCTCGCGATTGGCGGAGGCGGGGAGACGGCGACCGCCCCGAAAGCCTACCACGCGCGTCGCCACGGACGGGCAGCCGCTGCCACCGCCGAATTTATGTACCAAAACAGCGTGGAGACGTTGATGGCAAGCAGAGAGCCGCCGCCGAGTGACAGCCGGGGAAGCTTCCAAATGCGTTACCGCTTCGATGCACCGTCATCCGCCGTGAGTTTCGACGTGTATCGAAAACAGAAGAAGGGAAAAATGCATACTGTTTCTCAAGATCTTAGGAGCGGATATAAATATGGACCCCAAATATTATGACATAAATATTAGCAGCGATATACGTTTCTTGAAAACAAAAATGATTATCTATACTGGTAAAAGTGAATTATTTGAAATATCTGTGGTGTGGAGATCAGAAAAGAGAAATCGATGAAACTATTTGAAATTTCTATTTCATATAGTCTATAGAGGACCTCTATAGATTTCTATAGAGGATTATTGCAACTAAAATAGCAAAGTATAGTTAATATTTGTGAATTACATGAGCAGAGAAACAATTGAAATTGGCTGCTATTTTTATTTTATTTGGAAATATTTTATTTGTGAATAATTTTTAAATTTTGAATGTCCAGTAATGAATGTTTTTTAGATTCTTTTCAAATTCCGCGCAACGCCGGGTACTTTATTGTCCTGAACATGGTCGTAGGCAGTTTGTAACTGTTCTCTCATCATTTTATATTTATATGTATTGATTGCACTAGCTTGATGTTGGTTCCGAGATTGCACACAGTGTGGCCAACGTTTTTTACTTCGCCAACGTCCATAAGATTAATGATACGTATACCTCGCGTTTTGTTGGCACTTGGGAGATTTCTTTACAGTCATCTGGAGTCAACTTCGGTCATTGATTCAATTCACTTGCTCTTGTGGCGCTATTCTGTTCTTTCTGCGACAAGCCTGAGGATCGAATATTACCTTGTGTATTAGTTGTGTTATTAACATGTATTTTTTACAGCAAATAGTCACTAAAGACAATATGTGATTGGAAGAATGGAATATTACAAACTTAGTAGCGACGAGAGAGAAGTTTAAAATATTCGAGACTTGTGTTTATTAAATTTGGAAAATAAAAAAACGATTAAATTAGGGTAGAATAGAGAATTCATATAAATTCTTGTGGTATTGTTTTGATAAAGATACGTAATTTATTATGGGGACATGACTTATATATATTCCATTTTTTCGTAGACATTGGTAATACATGTTACGCAACCATATTGCATTAGTTTCGGTAAAGTTACTTGATTTTGAGTATAGGGCATGGAGACTAGAGAGGAGGAGTCCGATCTCCATATTCTCATATTTTGCGAGTTTGGTGCCCAAATTGTAATATTCGAATAGTTCCACTTTTTGCCAATCGCAGCGCTGTCGAACATAAGTTGGCTACTTGAAGATAGCTGTTTGACAGTGCATATGATGTGAAGTTAGTCGAAATGATGTAGAGTACTGTATCGCGTTGTACATTTAGTGCAAAATCAATTGAATAATTGGAATATCAGATATATTTAGGAATAATAGATATATTTTCGACAACTTGAAACATACAAAACGCGATGGATAAGTGCTGTATCGTCATACATTGTCAGACCGATCGACCATCTGATCGTCAAGAGCGAAAACACAAAAATATACGGCAATTGTCTCTGTTTCAAGTACTGAACGTTAGTACCTATAACGTTTTAAGCCTTTTTTATTATTTTCAAATTTGATTTTTTTAAACTCCTTAGTGTCCCTAGGTTTTGACACAAATTATGTTTAAAAATATAAATATTAACATCGATATCACACCGGATGTAACTCTCTCAACAGAGCCAACTTACGTACGCGAGCGCCCTCCTGATTTGCAATAGATTCGGTGGACAGATTTCAGAAATAGTTTGGACTCCTCCTCTCCATGGAATAGGGTTAGCAACGGCGCGGCGCTGAACCCAGTGATACTGAAAGACGCCACTACGGGCGCCGGCGTCGTCTCCGACCTCGCTTTTTCCGCGTGTCTGTCGTGGCCGGAGAAGCAGCTTGTAACCAGCACTCAGGACGGGGAGGTTGCACATCCTAGAGATGCGTCACGGAGATGGATATCTTCTGCCACGAAGAACCTCTAGCAAAGAGAGAGGATCACGTGTCTGTTAACAAATTTGTGGTGCGTTGGCTGCGTTACAGCCAGGGTTTGTTGACCATTTCGTGAAAATTATCACGCGTCCTCTTGGCGAAATTTCTTCGCAATTTGTGAGGATTACGTTCGGGAGCTATGATTTGTATATGAAGTTCATTTTGAATATTGTGGTTGCAAATACTTTTTTTTACAAACATTCTAGAATTGACTCGTCGTGGGTTCGTAATGTATTTGATCAAAATAAATGTAAAATGGGATCTGAGAATTTAGTTGTATTTATGTCCACTAGCTGGACGAGCGAATTATTTGCATACATAGTTAAAGGAGGAGTAATTTAGCGATATAAATGTACCAAATTACTTGTAAATGTTTTGTTGCAATTAATGTAAGATATCCAGCATATATATTGAGAAATCTCACGTACCTCAGTTTAATAATAATAATTATTATATAAATTTTTGGAATCTCGGATTTGCGATACCAGTCCACACAAAACTATAAAATAAAGAATTAATTATTTTCTCTCTCTTCCGATTCATTCACATGACTGACCAATGCTACCTGGGAGATAGTTTAAAAAAATTATTTTTTGAAGCAAATTTTATAAGAAATAGGAAAAATGTTATAAATGTACTAAAACCAAAATCTAAAAAGTTACGTTTGAAATGTTTACTAATTATTGACAGTTGATTAACTATGACTGGAGAAACTGTGATTTCGTCAGACTCAACAGTAGAAACACTAAGTTATCTCTCCGGAATATTATATAACGATGATAACTAAAAATGAATGGGAATATGAACATTATTTAAGACAGAGAACTTCTATTCCAAGTTGAGTGAACCGAGAGTTTTTACTCTCATATGAGAAAAAAAAATTAACAAAATTGTATCTCAACATTTTCCCAATTATTAAAAGATTAGATATCTTTGACTTTCACAACTTTATGTAGCACAAGCATGTGAAAAAATATTAACTTATTTGAGCGAAAATTCACTGGGAGATAATGAAATCCAAAATAACATTTTATTCTGTTCCCTTCATATATTGAAACGGTGCAAGCCTTGTGTAGAAGTTTTATGTTAACACTAGAGATTTTCCGAAGAAAATCTAAAGCAAATCTCGAAATTTTGCCTCATTCTTATGCTCATTACATCCTCTCCGACATGGGCGAACATGATCGCGTCGCTTCGATGAGACTGTAACTCCTTGGATGCATGCGTTCATTACTTCAGGTGAACAGGTCTCCGCGTGATCCACATGGCCTATTCCCCGTCGCCCACAGGGATCCGTTGCATTCAATCGACTCTGCTCGGATGATGTTCGACCTACATTCGCCAAAAGCAGTATAAGTGTATTCAAATTACATCTTTCTGTCTCGAAACCAGTTTAATGTGACTGGATGAGCTCTACTCGGTTTCTGAACATAGGGAGTTCTCGTCTTAGAATATTACTTTTTTGTAATATTTTGTTGTATCATTTAATATCATTCTCATACTTCGGATATTTTATTCGAAACTTTCGGTGACTTTTTGTTTGGAGACCGTGATATCCATGTCAAGGAAAATCCATAGAAACGAACTAGCTCTATTGCGTTTACTTTCTTTAACCCAAAAAACACTGTTCAATATGTGATGTATTTGAGTTAGATTTAACTAGTTTTTGTTTTATATCTAAAATTGCCTTCTAGATTCATGACACTTGAAAGTACGTGCATTCACATACATTCGAGCTAGACCTTCGACAATGTTAAATAATGTAGTGTATACATTAAGGATATAGTGTCTATAGCGAGATGAATGAAAGATGCAATTTTAAATGAAACTGATTGAATACAGATGTCTTCATACAAGTCAATAGGCAACATGGTTATTTTTGACTTCCGTCACTTCGATGTAGGTTATTGGTACAGAATACATCACTATTTTTCCTTAAAGATAAATCGATTTTACACGCATTAAAGAGTTTGGATTCTTACAGTTAATATTCTATTGCTAATATAAAGTAACTTACCTTTTATTTTACTTTCTCATAAAAAATTGTCACAAAACCCAAAATTTTGATGGTGTTTATTTATTTTTTTAAACATTAATGTTATGTTGTAATTTTATTTATGGATAAAGTCTCAATAAATTCAGAAAACAATAATTTCAAATATTTTTTGTTTAAAAAAATTTGAAAGAGGTAATTGGAAATAAAACCAAAAATAATATTTTTTGAAAAGTTAGTAAAAAAATATATTTTTTAGATTTGAATACACCACAAATATTGTTCTCAATATTTTTCTTGGAGCAAACTGTTTGCAAAGTAATAGAAATTTTTCTGTTTAAGATTCAAGAAGTATAACTTTACGTCTCAGTGTACATCAGATACCCCATTTCATTTTAGAATATCCGTACCCACCAACATAAAATCTGATACTCTCACATCTGTTCCTTACACATCCTCTTGTGACTGGTCAGTAGCTGAGATGATGCATTGTAAATGAGATAGAGTACAGAAACAAAATAACGAGAAGAGGAGATGGGGTGGGCAGTGTTGGAATTTCTTAACGGTCTCCTCGTCCTTCCTCTCCTCCCCCGCTTTGCCATGTACTTTTCTTCCCCTTCCCTGTAGTCTTTCGAGATTTACAAGCTCATAATCTCAGTAGTTGTGTTGTACTACGCTCCTTTGTCTGGAAGGTCTGGAATTTGAATGGACCAACTGTATTCTCTTATTTCTACCAATGCAATTTTCTGACTCGTGTATACAAGGAAACATTAATTAAGTCGGCCTTTTTATGGGTGAGGTTTCTTTAAGGTATTAACGTACTCGTAATGGAATAAATGTTTATCTCGTACATTGTTCAGAATTTTCTATAGAATCATACACAGTAGCTACTCATTTAGATTCGACATGACAAATAGTTGGTTAGAACTTCGTATATCAACTTCATTTTCGAATTATTCTTGCTTTCGTCATTATCCAATTAGATAAACGATCCGTTCGTTTCTGTCACTTATTTTAATTATATCGCTTGATTCTTGAGTTCGGGATAAAAATTTGGAGTTCATAAGCTAATGTACATTGTGTTTCATGAACAAGCCTGAAGGTATTTATATCCGTAGAAGAAAGGTCTAGTTTTAGAAATGTAACTAGTAAGACTAAAAATTTGGAGAGAAAAAAATATAGAATTTTTAAGTAAAAAGAAATTCAACAGTATATTCTCTGGAATTATTCAAGGTTAGAAGAAAATAGCGAAATATCTGTTATTATCTACCAATTTTATATGCTACGAAATATTTGCGAAAGTGGTTTGTAAAATTCCTGAGGAAAAGCTGGGAAGTCCCCAGACGTGGGCCTCGTTGAGTCCTGCAGCCCTTCCCTCAACATTTCTTGACCATTCTCTCACTACGCCAACGTGACGTCCCGGAAAGAATGAAGGTCTTCGCAGATGATGACTTGTCGATAATCTCCTGCAAGAATTTCAAGGAGCCAATTTTGCTGGTCAAAGGGACAATGGTAGTCGTTAGGAAGGTCTCGTTTAGGACACACCTTTGCCTTAAGTCTTCTTGTACGAAGTGAAAAAACTCACGACTTGTTAAAGGTTGACCCTTTATGTTTAAACTAAAAACTTTATTAAATTAAGAACTGCGCCGTTCAAATATTTTATTTTGAATTGAAAGTGAATCAAGGACTCGTTTGAAAGGAAAATATAAAATCTGAGAGTATATACGCCAGAATTGAGATTTTTATTGATTTCATGGAAATCGCTATTATTTCGGAAAAATGTTTGTAGATAAAGAAAAATAAGTTTCTCGAAAGAATATCAGTTTGAGGAAACTGCATAATGTGGGATTGGAGGTACTGACGAACACTAGCATATTAATTCCATAAAAATTTTAGTTCAAAGTTTCGCCCCCAATAAAGACTTTTTTATTTATAAAACAGCTGATTGTTTTTGAAGAACTGTGCGAAACACGTCACAATATTCGCTATGACGTACGTTTAACATTCTTCGATGACCACCATTCTCCTTTCACTTAGAATGGCAACCCTGGGTGACTCGGAAGTCAGATAACCGCTCGACTCGGTGCATCCCCTTTACCGTTGCTTTGCTCCTCCTTCGGGAACGGGCTCCACCGTCGCCTTCACCGTCCTCGCATCCGCAGAGAGCCGTCTCCGCCCCCGCACCGTCCCCGGACTCTCCCTCGCATCTCCTTCAACCAAGGGTTGAGGTCGGGTTTGGGTCTGCAATATCTGTCACTTCCAGGAAAATGTATATTGTTGCGGCTTTGCCCGTTATATACGGAATGCGGCCAGAGCAAGGGACGTGGAAGCTCGCCCCTCTCGGGGGAGGAGGGGAGAAAGTGAGAGAGACGGAAGGATTCTTCTCTCCCCTCTATACCAACCACGAGCGCTACTGGACCCAGCGAGGCAAGACTGGGCAGGGTTCCTCTTCCCCGCAATATTTCTGACGTAACCCTATACATGTTACGCACAAGCGTTGTATGTAAATGGTTTAGTTTCTCTCGTTTTTTTCATCTTCTTCTTCTTCTCACTCCCAGACTTATTTCGGTTCCGGCTGCGCGTGTGCGGGGATGTTATTTTTGAGGGTGAAAATTTCGGGAGAGACTAGGAGCCGCCGCTGGCGTGTCTTTCTCCCCTGAGAGGTGGTTGTTGTGGCTACGGAAGTCTCCGAGACGTTTGCGGGCTTCGAGGTTTGGCACCGGGTACTGCTGTTATAGGAACCCCGACTATAGTTCTCTCGGCGAAAGAATAGTACGAGATGTAACCAATGGAGCGAAAGCGTGATATTGTCATGTATCTTCTGCGAGGGATGACCTAGCGTACCTCCGTGCATCAGTCTTTACAATCTGACGAAGGCTACAATATCCGGTGGAAAAGCAAACTTCCAGCAATCTTCTTGCGGGAAAAGGTTATAGATCAAAAGCTGTCAGTCACAGGTGGCATATCAATTACTGCCAGTTCTACAAATCGGCGGATGTAATATCTGTACGTAAACCCAATTGCTAACAGAGATAAAACTCCCGCGTGTCTACAGCGAGAGGGTGTGCCATTTGCAATGCAGGCACTGACCGACTTTCAAGTGGTCATCAGACCTCTCCTTGTCGTCGCGAGTACTGTACGAACCCCGACGAGGAAACGATGTCACGTTTTTGAGTGCGAGAAATCTCGAGTGGTGCGCGGATTAGTGGCGTGCCCCAGCCACGTCGCACGCCGCCGAAGCACCGACGCACCCACCGATCGCTAAAAATAGGTGTTGGGCTGCGGAACGCGCGAGCGTGTGTGGGCTTGAGGAGAAGCCGTTCATTTTGGCTGCTTCATTCGCCGCTGTCGATATTGTTCCGGTCTGTTGAGTCCGTGCTTTGGTTTACGAGTTGTGGTGATGGAGGTTTCGGATTTTGGGTTAGGATAGGGTTTCGTTTTTACGGGAGTCGATTTGGTTTCTTACGGATATTTGTTTGACGGTATAGCATTCAACTTGAAGGTTGAAATTTTGAATGATTAGATACAATTCTTTAAAATGTTTAATAACGTTAGTATTATTTTGCCAAACTATGTTTCATGGATTTTTAGTAAAATAAAATATTTATTTCAAGTATAATTGAAAGAAGGTTATTTTTACTATGCTTTTGCTACGGTTCTTCGCTACATTTATAACACTGTTTTATTTTTAGAGTGATTGTTTCAACAAAATCACTTCTTATTAGTATTCCCTAAGAAAATGCAATATTTTATGGAACCGCTTTCCTGGTAGTGTGAAACTGCATACAATTGTACATTCTGCAAGCAAAAGACCAATGCAAATAGATCAAAAGTTGCCAAAAAATCTCGAAGAATGCTCGAAAATGAATGGTTGGATGAGCAAGGCGTGTGCTGGCTGCTTAGGCGTGGTATGCATCCGTCAGCGCGCAGCAGGACACAGGCTCGAAGGTAGGCCTGCACCGCAATTCGCAACCCGCGGCACCCGTTGGAACGATGACGGTCCTTGTTAATTGCGACAGCGACGTGCGGCGACGGCCCCAGTGGACTCGAACACAAGGACGACAGTGAGAATGTACCATTTATTTTGCATTTTATGATCGGGAAAATTCAGAAGATATGAGGAAAGAATTGTGCAAATGGTGTTCATGGTGCAACCTGGAGGGGTCGTTGAGGGTGATGAGAAGAGCTTGTGGGTAATTGACAATCGAGGTGGCAATATAGATAAGTGATTGAATGTTTGATAATTTAACTCACCCTACGTTTTTATGTTCCTTCTTGTCTTAAATACTTTTTGTTCATTTCGAAGACTAGACAAATGTTGGATACTGATACCTAAAATGTGTTATCCAAAGTTTCATCGATTGCTACCTTAACGACATGTCATGTTTTAATTTTATTTCATGCTGAGGAATCTATGTTGATTTTCTCTTCATAAACATTGTGTGATATCTTCTTCTATTGCTACATGAAAACGTATATTCCGCGTTTAATTTCTTTGTGTCACGGGGTGTATCCTCTTTTGAAGCCATGTCTTGAACTCAGATCAACGCTTGTGAAGTGTTGTTTCAAGTCTCGTCGTTGCATTGCCATCCCGACCTCGAGCCGCTATTTTCTCGTATTAAGATTCCGGCCCGTTTCCGAGTAGGATTTGATTGTAGACGTGTCCAAGGCGCAGTGCGCCCTGTTAGCATAAATCCTCGCAGTAACAAGGTATTCGGCACGGGGCGTGGCTTTAGCCCTCGTTGGTACAGTCTGAGCGTAACATACAAGGAACTGAAAGAACGAAATTCATAAGAGGGAGGGTTGCCAATAAAAAGGTTTGGGTTATGTCTGTGGTGAAAATCTGATAGCAAGCGCAACATATTGACATGCAATTTTGCGAAGGGCTAGTTTCAATTCACATATCCCGTCATTATTGTTGATGTTTTGGAGGGAAAAAACTGAATGGAAGACGCATGAATTGCGCAGAATTCCCTGCGTCAGGTAGGGTTTTCCTCAATTGCGCAGAACCACTCCAGGTAGTACTCTATTGCGGATAAATCCGAGCTTCCTTGAGATCGGAATTCATAGAATCGGGTGTCTCATGTATACCATGCCTTGATATATTTTACCGTATGAAAAAAAAAAAATCGCTTTCCAACCCCCTAGTAGCAAATAACAAGGGTTACTTGGCATATATGCCAAATATAATAATATGGCCATATATTAAGTACAGTAAATGCCCTGCGCAAACCTGTAAATGAAACGATTTTTGATGTTTTATTAGCATTAACCGTTATATCTTATATCCTGAGAATCTCCTACTCGAATTACCGGGCATTATGGGTAGTTTACAGTAGTACCATCGTGATAAGTTCTCAGTTCTACCAATGTGATAAATATACTTTAATAGGATTCAGGGTTCATGCATATACCACATAACTTTTATCTTTTTGCTGCAAGACTAACTCAAAAGAAGTGAGTTTACAGAACATGTTTTGTGCTAAGAGGTTATGGTGACATTATATTCTTACGAGATGGGAATGAGATATTAATTTCCAGTACACTTACAGCACAATACAATATATGTAATATCACTCACTTTGAATTGTTACACTTGCAACAGAAGAATAACACAGTAATTATAGGTTAAGCACTGTATTTTCATATCGTTGTAATACACCAATTACACAACTTTCATTTTACATGAAGAAAAAAAACAATAAAGT
This sequence comes from Laupala kohalensis, assembly GCA_002313205.1. Classification (NCBI taxonomy): domain Eukaryota; kingdom Metazoa; phylum Arthropoda; class Insecta; order Orthoptera; family Trigonidiidae; genus Laupala; species Laupala kohalensis. Next base: position 2,135,986 of record NNCF01127356.1, read on the forward strand.
AACTTTTATGTACATACAAACCAAATTATTTTACCTTCAGCTTTTCTCACATAGCATTCTATTTTGTTTTCTAAAAATTCACCGATGGTTCATGAATATTTGAACCTACACATCAAATACAGTAGAACCTATCATAAAAGATTCCGTTACCAACATGTGTAGCTTACAACGGAGCAACAGAAAGAAATAATAATAATAATAATACAATTTTTTTTTCTGAAAATGTCTCGTTCAGTGAACACTTTACCACCTGTGTCAATTATTAACTGAAAGAATAAGCAGCAAATCTCGCAGAAATTAATATTTTTTCACACCAATGAATGAACCAGGAAGTTCAAGTTCTGACGATTGATGCAATGTAAATTTACACATCTTTTTCAGTACAACGATGGTAAAAGTAATTTTACCTAATAAGAAAATCATTTTACAAATATCTATTCTATTTGAATTTTTGTAAACCTCACAGCATTACACTCCAATACAAATTATAGATAATATCCCACGAGAAAATCCCTGAGCTGAACTCTGGAAGTGGAGGGCCAAGTAGTGCTACTAACTAAGACAACGATTGTTACTTGTAAGTAACATGTGATGATGACCCGCACCTGAGGCCGAAGCTCTGAGGTTTTTTGTACTTTTTCTAAATGCTGCGCCTGTATAATGAATGGAGTCAATTTATTTCCAATTAATAACAAGTTTTAAGAGACGTCATCATGATAAATTTAAACCAAAAAAAATTTGCTTCATAACATAAAGTGTTGGATTACTAAAATGTCTGTCTGTGGCATTCGCCCCAAAGTCATTACTATTTTCAAACTGTACGGAAGCCGCTCTATGACATCTGGATAGGGTCAGCTGAGAGAAAATAAGAGAAGGTCAAAGGTCAGAAAAGGATGCTTGCAAGGAGAGCTCGTTTGCAGACTGCATCATAATTTTGAGGGCAGGAAATGAAAGGGACTTTCTCATAGGACGGTCCTGTACTTATAATCTGAATTTTCATGAAACGTACATCTTTCAGATCATATACACCCGTTTCGACATTTCACTGTACGCACATTACCAGAGAATTGAGCAGTTAAAAAATGGAATCAAAGACAAGCTTTGAACATTCACCATTATTTCGATTTAATAGCATTGATATGACAACAAAAACTTGAAGCTGGTGTTTATAACCTAATAACAATAGCCTTTGCCTCTGAAACACTTATTAACTTTGTACTAGTCATTCTCATTATCTGAGAAAAATTTTTTATAAGCACTCAGCCGACACGTCCTACATTAAGAAATACTGAAATCACATCACGTAGAACAACATGTTAACGCGTTGCAGTGAATTAGTGAAATAGAAGAGAAACCACCACACAGTTTATAAGCCATAATAATGCTTAACTGGAAATTCTCGTGAAGGAAAACCCCAAATTTCAAGTAACCACCACTTAGAGATGAACGTAGTAATATTGAACAACTTGAGATTATATTAGAACCTGTGGACCACCTTTCAAAAAATAAATAAAAATTTCTTCATAATTTTATCTCCACCAGGCACATACCGGTTAATAAAAATTATTGATTTTAAATAAGGACTCTTAATAATCCAACGTAATTCGTGGCTAATATTAATTTCTTTGTAAATGGGGACCACCAGTCGAACAACATTCCTGTTGTTATCGAAAGAATCTGAAACAAATTCATTTTTATATAGTAAGTACATGTTTTGTAAAAATATTGTTTTGTTCATAGCAAATAGTTCGATGAGCCCTTACAGTCACATTCCATATTGCTTAATTACTTTTTCTTGCCGCAATTTCTTGTACAATAATTACATCACAATAGATTATTTAACAGTAGAAACCTGAAGAAATAAAATGGAAAGATATCAACCCTAGAACAAAAGAATACATCAAACAGTGACCACGATTTAAGATAATAAACATGCGGAATTTTTCTGTAATTAAAAGAAAAAATACATTCAATTGAGTTGGAAGTATGAAAAGTAAGGCAAAATGTACAAGTTATAAATTCAAAACAACTTAGGCTAAGTTAAAAAACAGTTAAATTAGTTAGAGCAAGTTTGAACCAAATAATGGAATATTGATAAATCAAATGCCCAAAAAGTCAACTAACTAGTAACAAAACAACATGAAAATAAGGATGTCAGCAAAATTCACTATAAAGAAACTTACCTCAATCATATCAACATACAAACTTTTTCTGGAAACTCCAGGAACATAGGTTCTAATCTGTTTTCGATTGAATTAGTTATTTCCTATTCATTCAATATTTGCATAGTTTATCATCATTCTGAGAAAAAATCATTGAACAGAAAGGTATGATGTCGGCTTCATCGGTGAACATGGAAATGGTAAATCGTCACACTACTTATTAATATATTACTTTCTCAAACATGTAACTTATCGAACAATTAATAAACGATAGGAAAAACTTACCTTGCTAACGTTTGTAGAACGAAGACAATGGTTGAGAAATACTAGCACTCAACTCACTTTGTATTATTATACAGAAAGTTTTGACACGTCGATTAATTATTAAGTCATTTTAACGAAATGAGTTAATTCTTTATCCATTTATCACTTAAGAAGAAGAGTACAATTTACTAGTTGAATCGTAGACAAAGACAAACAGAGACATACGGCCTTGTGCGGCAAACCGGCGGGAATTGGCAAGCAGTAGCTAAGCATACCACTATTAGAAATACGAATTTTGTCAAACGCCGAACGGATCGTGTAACTCTGTAAAATACCAAAGAAAATACAAAAATTCAGAGACCAGTGACAATGACCTATTCACATTTAAAGCATTTTACGAAAAATGTTTATTTTGTAATACAAATATAGAATGAAACCAAGTCCTATTTTTATATTAGGTGACTGAGGTTTTGAAAGAGTTTTCAATTACAGAGGAAAACATTGTGTCTCTTTCTAGAAAGAGAGACAATGTTTTTCTCCCATATTTATGATACAATGAGCAAATAAGTAGTACATTAAAAAATAATTGTCAGTCTAGTTAGTTGCAATGTAGATGTTAAAAATGTGTTAAGAACTGTAATTTTAGAATATAAAAATTAAGAACATTCTCAATGAATGACTAGGACACCTTTTAATATAAATTGGCAATACATTTATTTATAAAAATGTTTCATTGAAATATAAGCTGAAATACAATTTTTTTTTTTTGGGGGGGGGCTTTACGGCTCGCCGACATCGATGTCATTAGAGCCCTAAAATTTTGTAAAGGTGGGGAAAATGCAGTTACGCTGAAATACAAAAGAAAGGAAACTAATTAATACCATTATATCTCAATTATCAGCGAAGATCAAAATGAAAAAAGAAATTGAGAAGAACAAAGAATTGAGAGAAAATAAATAAAGAACAAAGAATTCTAATCATCAAACACTTGGAAGGGAGAAAATATGTCAATTATTGTCTTTTATGAAACACAACGGGTGATCTCTATCAATCCACAGCGTGCGAGACTAAACAAAGAAAAACTCAATTAGAATTTTATTTTTAACAGAAAATACATACTTTTTTTACCACAATTACATACACAAAAGGACTGTATAAAACAGGTCATTCCCATTTCTATTACAATAATGTTGAATAAGACTGAGATTCCCATACCTGTTATTATTTCATTGAATTTCAAGTTATACGAAAAATAGCACAATACGATAGATTCAAGACAACTTCAGATACTTGATTAACCATCAAAACATTAATGACAAATATGTTTTTCAAACAGTGATACATAAGAAAATCCCCATAAAAATCCAAGTAGTGTGAAAATAATTAAGAATTACAATTTTACCATTATATTGAATATTTAAAGATAAGATGAAATGTCATCGCCATGTCCTTCCTGCAACCACAGAAGCGAAGGTACTCACTTCCAGAAGCACAAAAAATCCCTGCTGAGTTGAATTTACTAGTATCCTGAGAGAAACATGTTGTAATAATATTAAAAAACTAATAAGTAAAACAAAGAAATATACTTAGGTAATCAATATTAATATCATATAATAGTATTTATTCAAATACACACGTGTTAGTTCTACTTTTAATTTTTTATAAAACCGATCGAGATTAACTCGTAAAATTAGAATTCATGCAAAAAATTTATTGTGGTATCTTATGAGCTGATCTGGTTCGTCTACATCTTAAAAATTTGTTAGGTTCTCCACCATAATATGTAACAACATAAATTGGTTAGATATGCATAAACTATTGTTGATTGCAGACAGGTAAGTGATCATTAGTCAAACCAAATTACTGGTATACGATGGATATAACAGTATCCAATAGTTCTCATTTTATGATTTGTGGTCCACACCTTACTGAAATTCAATGATAATAAAGTTCCGGGAGACAAATTCTTATTTAATAAAATACATGTATTCAATTCAATGATACAAAAATAAAATAAGTTACCACGTATACCTTGCCCAAGAAGGAACTTGTTCAAAGCCTGATTGTACGTCAATTAAATTTCCAAAATTTTACAATATTGTACCTTAGGTGCATTAAAAGATTTTTGCCGGGAATGGATTTCCAAAACCATGTCAGTCCCCTTTTCCACATGGTTGTGTCAAGCATCATATGATCATGGGTTACCTACACTTTACAATTTCACTCTTGTAAAATGCCGGTCGACACATGTATTTTGTACAATCTTCTTAAAATATGTCATGTTCATCAACACACACACACACTTGAAATAAAATAAGTAAAGAAATGTTCTTATAAACATGCTTCTATTGAAGTTTACTGAAATTCAATAACATGTACTAAAATATACAAAATTTAAGGAATCTTTTTGAGGCAACGTAAAATGTTATTTGTAAATTATTATAGTCCACAGGGTGTATCAAAAACTTGTTGCGAGAATTTTCTTTATATTTTTTAACGTCTACCATGATAATTAAAATCTGTACTTTATGATCTTGATGTAGAAATTATATCAGGTTTTTATTTTCAAATACATTCCAACATTTTCTCCAGTCAACTTCAAGTGTTGATAAACGAGAAACATGACTTACAGCTACACAGTATAAACCAAAAACAAAGCAATGAACCAAAAAACAAAAAAAAAACAGGTATCATAGCCATGTGTTATAACAACATTATAAATAGATGATAAATGATTATCGTATTGCAGATTCAATGCTTCCTTTGTACTAATAATATGAAACATTTAAGATATATCTAGTTGCCAGTAATTTTCCTCAGATAAAGATTTTGAATGCTTTCTTGCCTGTATGAACTTCCCATGCACACATTGTTAATCCACTCATGATTAAAACTAATACTTCTTGAGAACTCTTCGTCGCCGAGGCACGGTCCCCGAAACCATTTGAAGCAATAATGTCTTTAACGCTTCCATATTGTTATATCTTTTTGAACTGTTTCTTAATAGTTTCATCATGTACAAAGTTGTGAAGAAGATTTAATTCGAAAAAAGAAAAAACGAAACCTGAGGCAGGTCACAGCATAGCCGACACATGCTGTTATTAATAAACCAAAGGATTTGTCCAGAGACAGATTTTTTGTGTCTTGAGCTCTTATAGCATTTATTTCTCTCCACAAAAAGAAAAAATATCTAGATTAACATTTAGAATTTTGTAATATTCAGCAAAAGCAAAATCATTGATTTTTTCTTACGTATCATCTTTTAGACACTGTCGAATTTTATGAATCATGTTACTGCATATAACCAGACCGAAAACAGTTGTATAACTTTTCCTTTCCGGAGCTCTCTCGAGTAACTTTGAATTTGCACATGTGATTCACGCATTGGGTGGCAGATTTTGTTCAAAGTGAAAACATGATATTAAATGTTGCTCCAAAACATGTATAACAATGAGTAGATATCTAAATTAATTTTAGTTATAACTAATTCCTCTGTTCATCCTTATTCCTACTTTCAAGGGCCCAAATGACATTGACGTTGACGAACAATAAAGCCTCACACACACAAAAAAAACATTATTCCTATTTAAAGAAAACATTCAAACCACAAAGCAAAGAAGTAATCACCTAAAATTTTGACTGTAAAATGTTCAATTTTTACAAACAATTTTTGAAAAATGTTATTCTTACAGTTTTAGTTCAATTCAGACACAAAAACAATTGAATTATATAAACATCCATTACTTAACTTTTCAATTTGCTTTCACTTTTATCACTAGAAATTTATTTTGTTCAAATGAACGTATTATCCAGAGAAAGTCAAAGAAGTCAACTTGTCGAGAAAATTGTATTACAAATAGTCCCAGAGAGAAATGTAAACACAACAGTAACAACTTTTCTCATTCGCATTTAACCAAAGTAACTGAGGAATCATAACACTAAATCAAAATTAATCTTACAACAAATAACACATTTTAACTATTTTGTAGCGAAATCAACAATTTACAATCGTCATTAAGTATAATGTTGTCAATGACTTGTGGCACACACAGCACAAAGAACCTAATTAAGCAAATTCTTGAAAATCACTGCACATATCCAGTTATCCAGAACACAATGTAGTAAAAAATGTAGATAAGAATATTAACGGACACCACTTCATCAAAACTTGAGTCTCACAGTATCCACGCGAATCCAGAAACTAGACAAACACTGGAGATTTGAATATCACATTATTAAATGCAACTTCGCTACATGTCCATAAAAAAATGTACAATATCTAGTAATCATTATGTAAAACAAGGTCGCAGTGAATATTTCCAACATATTGAAAATAACTAGAGTTCACTAGTCCACAGCGTAACTCATGTAACCTAACATATTAATCGTTTTATTACAGGCACCACTTGTATACACTTAAATGAAACTTGCATTACATGCTGAATACTTATTTTCAAACTCCAGTCCTCTACATTGAAGGAAATCTTTTGAAACGAATCGAAAATACTCGGAAGTGGCTACACTATGGAAGGAAGGTTCGCGAGTAAACATGTGATATTATTCATGGAGTTTCTATATTTTTACAGTGACTTTATAGCTTATAGAATACAAAGGAATTATGCGTAAAGGTTCCTTGATTATTGAAGTAATAAAGTGATAAAATCAAAATTAAATATGGTAATAATCCTACATTCAAATGACTTAATTGCGCCAATAATGACGAATTAACGTAATTTCGGCAGGTAATGTGTTTATATNTTTATGTATATGAGCATCTCCGGAAATTATGTTAGCTTTTTCTTCGAGGGCCATTCCATGCTATTAATTTCTTGGGCTTATAACTTAATTTTCTAAATATTTGCTACAATTTACCAGCGTTGGGTATTGCACATTTTTAACGCAATGGTAGCTCTGAAAACTTTTGAACTCTTAAAGTGTATGGAAGTTATGCTTAACAATACCATTGACAAGTAATGAATATCGAAAGAGAAAGAATTCAATTGATGATTCATTTTATTCTTGTAGGTAGTTTAGTCACTTGTCTGATTAGGTTGCATCGATCTTCCCTTGTTTTATGAACTTCCTGACAAGTGCACAAAATCTCTTATTCAAAACGAATCTTCATTTAAAAAAGTTAATACATCTACTTTCTGATTTCAAAGAAAACAAACTTGTTATGAAATGTTTTAGGAGCACAATATGACTCGTGACAGAAATCTTTTAAACATATTTAATTTTGCAGATTTTAATCAAAAGGTAGTAAAAAAATAGATTTAAATAAATCATTAGTACTTCATGTAGGGAAACATTATAATAGGTTTTCTTCTTACAAACATTTTATTTCGTAAAATTGAGTGGTTTAAACGTTTTGTGGTTTAAACGTAAATTGAGTGGTTTAAATCATTTGTGGGTTATGTTAAATTAATTTTTGAAATCTAATTTAGGGATTTTGTCTATCCCTTTGATGTTTAAAATCTATTGTTTTCTTGACGTCTCACATGAGCTGATTTGATGTCAATGAGCTCATAAATTTGAACATATCTACTAATGAATTATGACTACATTCGTACAAACAGTGTAAACGGGTGTCATACCCAATTGCCTTGTTTGAATGGCACTGTTTTGGAGGCGAGACAATGAAAGAATCGTACCGTTCTATGGTTTTTTATGAACGCCAGCGTGTAACTTTTAAATCGATTAAAATAATTTACTGCTGAGATTAAAATGAATGATGATTCAGAATACTTCCATTGTTTCGTTCGCGAGAATTGCGGACTTTTAAACCCTAAAACAACCGAGAACATTCCATTAGTTTTTCTATGAGGTCTGATATTTATCGTCAATAGTTTCGACGTAATAGTTGCAGGCGTGTATTCAAATTATATGACAGAAATTTTTCGAAATATAATATGTCTTAGTTCTTTTTTCTTTACGCAAATGTGTTTATTAATATTTCTGTTGTATTATTAATACACGTCAAACGAAACAATTACTGCATAGTTTCGTATTATATTTTCTGTAAATTATCTGATGTGTTACATTTTAATTCCTTATTCACCTGTAAGAAAAACATCCATCAAATTAATGTCATTCGTTGGTCAAATTAAAGGAATTTAATTATTTTTTCTGCCATTATACATACACACATTTGTTCCCCATCATATAGTAAAAGTTATGCTCGTTCCAAACCTTGGAAATAATGTTGCCCCATCCGTAACATGACCGTCAACAGATTAGATAGTGATTAATACCTATCATTTATTCTTTTATTTCACCTCGGATAATTTCCCTTAAGTACTGCCTAACGTTTTACGAAACTGTTTTGAAACGCCGCTCCTATCTAGATGCTTCTTCGTCGTCGACGACCCGCTCTTGTTGACATCTGTCGTAACACTTTCTCTCCGCGGCGCAGATCACCCATCAAACTCTTGTCTCTCCTCCTCTACACGTTCTGCTTCGCCCGCTCACAATTACTGTTAAACGAAACACTCCATAAATAACGCGAGTTCTGCTGCGCAGGTCGTCAGTCTTGATAGCTCGCGTGCTTTATGGGACCTTTCAGAGAAACCGGAGCGCGCCTTGCAGTGCCTTATCAGAGCGTCTTTCGCGGTTCGAATTCGTTACGCGACGGCTGCGCGGCGGTCGCAAGTGTTTTTATGCAGCTTACCACCTTTAAACGCCGACGCGCGCACGCGGGAGATGGATCACTGTGGGTAGTTACTACGAACTGCGCTCTGAAGACGCTTAACCGATCGTTCGATTTGTAGTCGTCTTTGTGTACAGAGGTTTGAATTATTATAATTATTTTTGATCAGGATTTCTCAAAAGTTTTCTTTTGCATTGAACGAGATATATTTATATTACTTTCTAAACATAAAATTTCCCATATAAATAAATAAGATTATTTCTACAGGCAGATAAAATAGTTTTAATAGTCATGTTATGAACGTATAACTTTATATTTGAAACATTTATCTGATCTTTTGTGTAGTCGAATATGTTCAGTAGACAAACACAAAGTTTCGAACTTATTGTCACATGAGGATGACCTTATGTCAGATAACGATTTCAAAAAATGTTTTGTGAATTGTGTACTATATTTTAGTACTGATTAACTTGTACATGTTCATGTGATTGTTTATTATTTCATTTATTTTAATAAATTATCTAGTCGAAACTTAAGAAAAGCTAATACCAGTAGATGCTTAGTCGTGTATAGTATTGAACTACGAGTAATTCCCTTGTGTTTCCTCAGGTCCACGAGCTGTGCGACAACTTCTGCCACCGGTACATCAGTTGCCTGAAGGGCAAGATGCCCATCGACCTGGTAATCGACGAGCGGGAGTCGAGCAAGCCCCCTGAGCTCACGGGCTCCACCAACGGAAACGACGGCGCTCGCAGCACAGCGGACTCCACGTCGCACACCGACGGCGCCAGCACCCCCGATGTGGTGAGTGCTCACCCCATTCATTGTTTGATTTCCTCTTCCACGCGTGTGATACGAGGGAATTAAGGTGGGACCAGCCAGTCACTGAGAATCACTCACTGAGAATCAAATCACTGATTAGTATAATTGCTTTCTCTATAATTATTCTAATTTTTTTTAACACAACAATATGAATAATAACGAAGAAAAAACATGATTCAATTTGCATCTATCTGTTAATAATATAATACGAACAATATTCAGGAACACGCCTGTCTCTTTTGAAATGCGTAAAAGCACATACAAACATGGCCACCGAGCACAACGGTTTCCTGATTCAAGCATGTCACCTCAAAAAAAGTAAATAGCTTTCTCAAATGCCCGGTGACATATAGATAAAGTGATGTAAAAATATTAACGAAAATTTACAAATCAAAGTAATTTTCCATTTTCGTGATTTAAAAGTTGGTAATTTTTTTTTGAAAATAAGTGTTTTCCCCGTAAGACGCAATGTGTTACACCATCAATTATAATTGCAATTATTTCATATAAATGGTCGGTGAGATATGTTTTTCAAATTGAAATCATAATAAGTACATATCTCATGTTTATTTATGCCAATATCAGATGATTCAGTGATTTAATTCTTCTTACGCATGTACTTCTTTAAGCCAGGGATATTTGCCACTGTTATTTTTGTTAAATGCAGTTATGATCTGGATATTTCTTGCTAGCAAGTTCATCATAATGAAAATCGTTTCTCTTCAATATATTCAAACTGCGTTTAATGTTTACAGTAAGAAAGATTAAGATTTGGTCGTAATTTATTTCCTATCGGATATTCTTACACGGGACTTATCGGTGAATATACGTGTGACTATGTCACGGAAATATATTTTATGGGTCACGAAAATATATTTTTTGGTAAGTCCGAGTTTTTCAAGAGCGCTCGAGACATCTTGAGGCACCTCACAATTTTATTTTTATTGATTTGGAAAATGATTCTGTATTGTTGTATTCTGTTACGCAATATTGCAACTTAAAGTGCAATTTTCAAAATTTGTTTTTCTGTCTGGATTTATGTTCGCGTTATCTCATAGTTTTTTGTTTTGTTATTAATTTTGAATTCAGAGTAATTATTTATCTTCTGTATGTACATTTGTAATTAAAATGTTGTCGATATTAAAAGAAATTTATATTCTTATGAATAATATTTTTAATACGTGTACTAAATATTTCGATGTCAATGGAAGTTGTGAGGGTTACAGGAACGTAAAATAAATATTTTTCAAATACGTCACTCTTCGAAATATCACGGAATGGGGAAAGTAACATTCACTGAATAGTGGTTGTTGTAGTTTATGACGCGGAGCTACATCAACTTACATAATATCTTTCAGATTGTTGCTTTTTGCGCGAGTACAAACGATTTTACCTTGAACACTAATAATATGGGTGAAAACTTGAAATATCTTGTTTCAGCTGAGGAGGTCGTTACTGCTGTAGTTTATTTTATTGCGCTCTGCTTCATTCAAAATTATGACTGCAATTTTGAATCAAATGTAATAGCCCGAGTAAATGACTTCCCTGCGAACGTACGGTTCTTCATCTATCAACCATTGCACGAACTCCCTTTCAGCATCACAGTGAAGCAAAAAAAGACACCGGTTATACTTGACCTGACTGCAGATATTATAACTGCTTCAGAAATAGATTCCTGGAGTATTGCTTAAATATTTTTCAATCTGTTTCGGCATGATAAAAATTTTTCTTTCTTTATCCAATACTAGATTATTTCCCTTCTTACCTGACATTAATAAAACTTGATTTTAGCAATAAAAAAAATAATTTCCTGGTGTATATTTTGACATTCAAAAATTAAATATCGCAGGAATGTCGTACAAATACATAATTTTGAGTATATGATTCAATAGTTGTACGAAAACATAGTTTTCGGCAAGATATCCCGTTTCTTTCCAGAAAAAGGTAATCTTGGTTCCGGAGTTTGAGGTACATGTCCAAATCAGATAGTATTGCTAGTTTGTATGTCAGTGACAAATTCGTCCGAATCAGGTCTAAACTAAGTGGATGGTTTAAAAAAATTCTAATTATACATTCTATTAATTTTTTTTTATTTTCGAAATCAGTATAATCTTCACTTACGATACTTGAACACATAACTTATAGATGTACGACAACTCTCACTTAAAATATTAAATAATTATTATTCTTTTGTATAGCGATGCAACCCGTCCAACTTCGCACAATTTTTTGTTTCGATTGCATTACTATATATTATATAATAGTAACTACGGTTTATATTTCAGGAATTGAATAAATAAACCGATTCGCAGTTAAAACGTTGCGCCCTTTGTCTCTGGAACACTACTCCATCTTCTTTAACTCTCATTTTGTTTTTGGTTTTTCGTCTCGCCGTCCGTCTGTGGAATTAGTGGGACCTTATTGGTTTCCGCGCCCTTCTGCTCGAGGCGGAGCTTGCTCTCTCTGGCCGCTACTCCACTGTCGTTCCCGCAGCGTCGGGGCCCCAGTTTCGAGACCCCTAATGTAGGCATACCAGGATTTGATGGTGAAAGGAAAACGCTCTTGGGGGCATGCCGGCGCGGTGGAGCTCTCCCCGTTCTGTGGAACGCGGGGCATTTGCTGCCGGACGATGGGATGAAGCGGAGTGGCGCAACGGACCAGGAATGGCGCAACGCGGAGATTACTTCCGTGCTCATGATCTGTTTCGTATTATTGTTACGTTACGTGTAAGAAATGAATTTTACTATAAACATGGGGAGAGGGGCAGGGGTAATTTTGAATTCTAACACACACACACACACACCTA
>NNCF01127356.1:2148818-2217207 GCA_002313205.1 Laupala kohalensis
GTTCCTTTTCTGCTTAACTGGACGGAGCAAAGAAAAGAAATGTAGTACTTTCGAGCAATCAAAGATGTTGACGATTTCTTATTGTTTCGTATTTAACATTTTCCAAGATAACAGCATTTAAAAATTACATCGAGGTTAAAAGCTACTTGGTTCATTTATTTGAAAAGGATGTTCCATGAGCACTTGGTCCTAGCAAATGACAGCTCTGACGCGCCTCACTATTCTGGTAATACGTAGCTTAGTATAAAGGGGAATAGACTTTCATATTATGTAATAGAATGTTAGTTACATTCAATTTACTGACAAGCTAGTCTTGTATTATTTTCATCTAGAAACGGTTTTTAAATGGACGTTTTTATGACAGTTGTCAAAATTCAGAATTATTTTTCAAACTTGGATTCGTATTCAACAACCCAAAAAACTAAAGAATGTAATATTCATGCCAGAAATTACGTCTGTTTAAAATTTAATCCCTGGGTGGATTATTTTATTCATGTTAGTTGAAATTTCTTTAGTTTATTTTTTTTAACATGCTGAACCGATCTAAGAGAACTACATTTTTAATTTCCTCTTGTTCACAGCCACCGTAGATATTTTTTGACGGTCATTTTATCCTTTAAATTTGTAATAACACAAAAAAAGTACATTGCGATGAGTGTCGCGAGACTGAATAAAATTTTAAATTTTAAGACCGCTCGTTTTCAAATGGTTCAGACAATTTTTATCGTGATGACTGGAATATATTATGGGTTGATCAGTAAATGAACAGTAATTCTACGTATCTTTGAAATATCAGTCAAGCTCTTTTGAAAAAATTAATATTACTGATAAAAGAACGATGTTAAAAAATAATTTTTCGATTACCGATGTTAGTAATATTGTTCGATTACAAGATTTCATATTCCAGTACCCTTGCCAAAAATTGTGATTATAACTACGTGAATATTAAATTTTTAAGACTACACGTAAACTGTTGGATTATTATTTATTAAGCTGTTTATTTAGATTGCCCTTTTCGAAATAGCATTCCCGTAAAAAAACTGTATATCGTGTTCTGGCGACCACAAGACAAAGCGTGTTTTCGTCAACTTTATATTTCATTAAAGTTCGTCTCCACCCTTTGGTCTCCGAGTAAGTACCCTTAAGAGAGACAATTTCCGTGTTTTTCTGTATGTGTAATCGCTAAGCGAGAAAAAATCAGTAGCGTGCTGGATTGGTTTGCTTTTGACCGCGGTGGCGGCGCCTGTGTGAGTTCGTCTGGAAACCGGGCAGGATCTTACTTCCCCATGTTTGCCTTCTTAATGTTTGAATCGGAATCGATGTCTGGCGCTGGGAATTTTGAAAGACGAACACCGGTGGGTCGAGGGTTGACGGGAGGGGCTGGCTCTGTGCCTTGTTAGCGAGTCGCTACGTAAGTCTCTCGTTAAAGGCGGTGGCGGCAACAGCCGCGTAACGGCCAGCTCAGTGAATAATGACACAAGCGTAGAACTCCCCCGCCACCCCCGCCATCACAACCCGCGGCAGGTGATTCTGACAGACCGAACCGCAACATTCACCGCCTCCACACGCGCCCAAAGAAAGCAAGTTACTTTTGTGCATGCAGGGGGTAATTATGGAAAAGCATTCCGTATTGTTTAATGCATAATCGATATTTCGAGTAACCAATGGCAGAGTTGGGCGGGTGCGCGTGTGTGTGTGCTATACGCGAAGCCTCTCTTTTAGGAGTGGTCGTTTGATTGTGCCCATTTAGCCGCTCTCTCCTCCTCCTCCACCACCCTACCTCTGCAAAGGGCTGGTACCAGCCCACTTCATCTACCCTTTCCCTCGCCCAGGCTGCCAGCCGTCCGCGCGTTTTAAACTCTCATTCGGAATGGATAGCGTGCGATTAAATATGCGTCTTCGTTCGTAACGCTGATTACATCACGAAGCCGGAATCGGGGGATTTATTCCTTTCAAGAAGTAGTGTGCTCTCAGACGTCTTGGCGGACAATAAGAAATTCAAAGGCGCCCGGAAAGGGCAAAGGATACGACCGAGCTTTGTGTCATATTTTAGTGCTCAAATTGACGTTTCGATTTGAAGCGTGTAAAGACGAATACCTTTTGAGAATGTCGAATATTCTTGGCGAACATGGAACACCTGCTATTTACCAGCTCACTTGAATAAAATGGACGTGGACTTCGTGTCTAAGCGACTCGTGTAATTTGTTCCGGGAGGATCGCTTCTCGGTACGCGTACTTGTGTAACTGAGTAAAGCGCCGTAAAAAATGTATTTCGAGTGCGAACCTATCACGAATTCAGCCGGCGTCGCGAGGCATATTTCGGATTCCTAGTCGCAAAGAAGCGGGCGCGAGATGTTTCGCTTCAGGCTACATCAAAGGGAGCGTCTTGCGGCGAGCGTTTGAAAAGCGAGTTGTTTCTCTATGCGCGACGAGTGTGCCTCTGAATAAATGAACTGTTGATCAATTTGTAATACAAGCTGTTTTTTAGGCGTGCTTATACTGTGCATGTGTGTCGCTTCCTAAAGAATTCCTGTTTTGTGATCATCGGGGAATGCATTCTGCACCTGGAACTTTCTCCAGAGTGTTTTCAACCCGCGGTATTTCGTATTGCGAGGATTCGTCCAAAATTTGCATGAGATTTCTATTTCATTTACACGCTGCATAATGGAGGCTCTCCGTTAAATTCAATTGTTTTTTCACTACGTGCCTACGAGACGTGGGAAGAGACTTGGGGGCTTCCTCGAGTTTTGGGGAGTTTTCTCCGGGATTAAGACCGAAATCTTCACCCCCTCCGATTTGACTATCAAACGTGGCAAGAATGTTCATATCTTACTTAAATTCTGGTTCGAGCGTTTTCCCTCCAGATTCTGGTGTGCCGTTCCCACCTCCCTTGTGGCTTTTTGGCGACATTGTACTCCACTTCTGAGACTTGGCGATCTCCCTGTTCCATTACTTTCATGGTGGCTTCACGTGTTGAATCGAAATGCTTCATCTTCCCCGTTTCTTCCTCACCACCCTCCAGATAGACTTCGTAGACAATAGACGTTCTGGAGAAATAGTTTGCGTTGATGTGAAACTATGGGAAGATTGTTTTAAATTTTGATTGTCAGATATCATTTTACTAAATAATTTGTTACACTATTAAATTTTAACTTTAATTTAAAAAAAATAATTACCAGTTTTTTTTAATTCTTTAATTTAGTCACTTTAATTTTTTTATCACTTTTATTTAATTATCACTTCAATCCGTGAAAACTAGTCGATTCATTGCTGTAAAGGACGAAAAAACCTACTTTACATATTTCGTGAAATATTGTGTGCTTTGGAGAAAAAAACACACTAAAGAATCTGTTAAATTATATTTCAATACTACTCCTTTCAGTATATTTTTAGCCAGTTTTTTGCAAAGTAGATTTGACAATCATAACAGTGAATCTTCTTCAACAAATATTTTTGTTCAATTATTAATAAACACAATATTTTTTATTGAACAGTATTCAAGAAATGTAGGTTCAATCTTCTATTGATTTATTTGTAATAAAATAAATTACTTTATATTCTGTTACGTTTTGTAAACCCGTGGTTTGTTTATCGGGTTCCAACACATGTTATTGTGTGAATTTTAGTATATTTTCAAAACATTGAAAAGTGACACTTGTTAGGTTCTGGAATCAAATTTAATAGTTTATGAAATTTGATGGTGATAAATCATTAATTATTTTGAAGACGATGCGTAGTGGTATCGTCCTTCATCACTCGTGTGCGTCCATCTGGCCCCAGCGACCGCCAGCCAGCGTTCAGCCGCCCGCGCGTGCGGTGACCACAGCCGGCCCGACCACCCGGCCTCTCTCGCCCCGTCGACCGACGGCCGACCGTTGCCCGGCTGTGACGTCCGACGCTGACATCAGCGCGATCAGCCGCCGGAGGCGAGCGGGTGGGCCGCTGCGGTCCCCACTTAACGGAACAATGACATGTTAGCCTAATGAAGTAATAATGTGTGAAAGACGCGACACCCACAGCCCGCCCGTCTAGTGCGGCCTCGCCTTTTGTGATACGTCTTCTCGTCCTCCACGAGCTTTCGGAAGAAGGAACAGTAAGAGTAAAATAAAAAAAAAAAAAAAAAAAAAAAAAAAANAAAGAAAGAAAGAGAAAAATCTCTCTCAGCGAGAGATCTCGTCTCTTCACCCCACCCCGCTGCTCCGTTCGGGAAGATGCTAATCACGCGAGGGACAAAGGTTACCTCGACGAAACCATCACTTTCGAACTGGTTGATTCGTCTTATTTCGAGGCGCTTTAGCTGCTCGTCTGCAGCCGGCACGACTTCGTCCTCCCTCTCGCCTCCCTCCCACCCCCCTAGTACACGTGAGTCGTCCCAGGGGGTGGGTGGAGAGGGATAGTGGGTGTGGCGGGTGAGTTGAGTGACAGGCGGGATCTGAGCATACATCACCAACGCGTGGGACGGCCGGCTCATCACGGCATATCAAAGGTGTGCGGACGAGGTTTGCCTGGCGCGGACTATGTTCTCGTAATGCGCGCCTGCACGGTATGACCAATGACCGACCTCAAGAGTATGACGCTAGTGACGGGGTGGCGCGGACTTCTTGTAGTTACTTTGTTACTTCGGTGTAGTTACTTTGTTTCCCGAAGCAGGAAATCGAAAAAGAAAAATCTGGGATGTAGGGTGTATTTTAATTAGTGTTAATTTATTTTAATTAGTTAGTAAAAAAATATGTTTTATCCTATTTTTAAAATCTATAGGTTTTATTAGTACATTGTGCAAAAAATAGTTTATTTTAGGTGAAGTTTCACTTTTTCTTTGTTAACTGAAGTCGATAGATGAGTACAATGAACCTAAGATTAAGCTACGAATATTTAGTATGCAAAATAATGAGGGAATTATCTCAGCTTTAAGAAATTTATCTTATAGTGTTGTAATTGGAGAGAACAAAAGGTACATTTAATAATTTTTAATCCAACAACTTTTTCCTTTGCCTTGTGAATGTATTTTATGAAAATATTCATAGCAAAAGAGCCTTCAATGTGCTAGGAGGACCGTAGTTAACGTAAAGGGAATTTGATAGAGGTTTTTGCTTCATTCCCTCCTCGATATTTGCACTACGTTTGCGCTGAACGAATTGAACCCATGAGTTAGTTCTTCCATTCATATCTTCGACTGTGGTTGCTCCCCATCCATTATCGTCTAGTGCATTGACTTCGTGCATACCCGCCACCATCTATCTTTTTTTTTTACGAACATTTCATCATTCGTGGACCGTGTCTGTCCCTCTGCCCCATCTTTTACTCATTTACCTAAACTATATTCCCATCTATCCCCATACTTCCGCGTCCAAGTGTATCCATATATCCACTGTCAGCTACCTGTCTGTGCGTCCATATTCTTCCCATTAATCCATTCATCCGTCCACTCCCGCCCTCTTATTCATCATCCTCTCGCACGCCGATTTCCCCCATCTCCCGCGCTGGTCCCTGGTGACCCATTTCGACAGTCGTCTTGCTGCTTCCGCCCCCCATCACAAACCACCCTTAAAAAACACGCGCAGCTGATATTCGTTTCCTGAGTCGTCTTCAGCTTGCCTCCTCTCCTCCGTCGTAGACCAGGGGAGGGTGTGAGATTTGCGGGGAAGAGGGTGGAATCGAGTCTTCACCCCCCGAAGAAGCCGTTTTCTCGGTAATTGGTGTCAATTTGGTTGTGTGACGCATCACTCATAAAGCGGGCTTTACTTGTTAGAGGCAGCAACCGTTGCGTCGGAGGGAGAAGGGACTTTCGCTCGGGATTGGTAAGTGCAGGTCCACCCTCCCACCCCCGGTCACTATCGCCGCATATTACACCAGTGTAAAAGCCTCCCTCGTTTCCGAAGTGGGTAGCGAGTACGCGCGCAAGGGTGCACACGGGCGGACCAACCCTGGGGAGGGCTTTGGTGCGAAGGGTGGGCGCGAGGCTTTTTAGGGATGAGTTGAGCTCGCGGGGTGGAGGATTCCAGAAGGGTGGTGGTTGGTGGCGATGGTGTGCGGAGGGGAGGCCTATGACTGATGAGCTGCGGTCACTGGAGTTGCCATGGTGACGCGGCTGGTGTCATCCCGTGCGTTGGCTCCGTGCACGAAGTCCCCTGCGTGTGTCGACGGGGACGCTTGCGCCGGTTGTGTTTCAGCTGGGGAAATTCAGTTGCGTATGAGAAACTTAAGTAACAGAATTGTGGGTTAGGATGATTCAAATTTTTCCTTTACATATATTGTTGCTTACATTATTAACTTGTACGAATTAAATCACGTATGATACTGGGATTTATTTCCTCAACCTTTAAAACCGTTGTATTATTATTTCAGACGTAAAAATGTGAACTTCCGAACCAAGCTGTAAAATGTATGTTATTTTCTTTTTCTATATTTTTTGTATGCTTACAACGTACATGACTTAATGGATCAGTTTATATTATTATATACATTTTTACACAAATTGGAACTATTCTAAATTGCTCAAGTATGTACCGTGTATTCAAAAAGTTCCAGGACTGCTGCCCTGGCAGCAATACAGGTGGCGCTATCACTACGAAATAAATTGTATTACGTAGGAACGACCTTAGGCGATACCGAGACATAGTGTTCTCTTGTCATCGTAACAGTATGGAGCAACGAACAAACATCAAATTTTATTTTAAATTGGGAAAATCGCCCGCAGAAACGTATGAAATGATTAAGGCTGTGTATGGTGAAGATGCAATGAATCTTTCGCGAGTGTTAGAGTGGTTCTCGAGGTTCAGAGATGGGAGAGAAACGACAGAAAATGATGAGATATACGGTTGTCTGCGTTCAAGTCGCGATGATGAAAATGTGGAAAAGTGCAAGCTTTAGTGTGGTTAGACCGACGAGTGACGATAGAAATGATTCACTAAACTTGAGCACGGGCTCAGTTTTCACGATTATGACACAAGGTTTAAAAAAAGAAAAGAAAAGAAAACTATGTGCGCGCTTAGCTCACTGAGGAGCAAAAAGAGAATCGGGCATTTGCATGCGAAGAGTTGGTTTTCATGGCCAGTCAAAATCCAAATTTCCTGCAAAACATTGTCACCGGAGATGAGACTTTGTGTCCAGAGTACGATTCGGAGACAAAACGCCAAAGTGCTGAGGAACGAGCCCGGAAAAGAAGCGGCCGATGAAAGCTCGTGCTTCCAAATCAAAGACGAAAACAATGCTGATCACTTTTTTCGACAGTCGGGGTGTCATTCTCAGTGAGTTACTTCGTCAAGGTTCAACAGTTACTGGGACATTCTACAGAGACGTTTTGGATCGACTTTTGAAACGAATGCGGCGTGTGAGGTCAGCATTGTTGGGCAGTAACGAGTGGTGGTTGTTGTTCGACAATGCACCGGTTCACAGGTCCATTATTTTAAGGGAATTTATGACAAAACGACAAGTTTTCATCATCAACCACCCTGCGTACTCACCTGATGTGCCCCTCCCCCCAGGCTATTTTTTTGTTTGTTTCCGAAACTCAAATTGAAGTTGAAGGGGCAGCGATACACTTCAGTAAAGGCGATTGAAGCGGCGATGACAACGCAATTGAACAGTATTCCGGTACAGGCGTACCAGAAGGCGATGATGGAGCTGAAGATTCGTGCGGAGCGCTGTATTGGGGGAGACTATGTAGAAACCTAATAAAAAATAGATGTCATTTTATTGTGTTGTTTGTTCTGTGCGTGCCCAGTCCGGGATCTTTTTGAATACACTGTGCATCTCAAAATATATAAAAATGAAACTTTTGCGTTGATGATTTTTACATTTATCTTATTAGCGATTGTCTCATCTTAACAAAATTTTGTAGTATTCCTTACAAGTACAAAATAAATATAGAATATTTTATGATATCAAGGGGAGATTTCTTAATTTAAAAAAATGAAATTTCCGCAATGAATTAGATTTACTTCGGACTTATCTTGATATCTCTTGAGTTTCCTGACTTTGTGACATCGAGACCTGCTACCTCCGCAGCCCGTGAATCTCCGCAACGACCAGCACGTGCTCGCTGTTCCCTCGGGCGCCACACAGTCGTTCGGTGGCGCGATGCGCATCCCACCACAAAATGAAAGACTCCCTGCTCCCTCTCACACCATGCCCCGTGCGACACGACCTTCTAATTTTTAAAATTTAGCAGCATTACCGGCTTCCTGCCTCCGGCGCGCCAGTTTCCCGCCCTCCTGTCACCGCCTGCCTTCCCCTCCCTGATGGAGGGATCCCCTCCTCGTCCCCGACCACCACCGTTCATCCGCCTCCGCACTGATGACGCCGACGCCGATGTTTTGTCGGGGCCCCGGTCGGCGCCGATGTTTATGCTTCCTGGTCTTTGTTGCGTGCTCACAGGCAACAAGTTAGCGCGCGGCCGTCGTCAGGCCCCTGGCGACAAAAGCGAAATGCGTCCACCGACACGGTGGGCTTCACGTCGGACGGTGTGTGGAGAACACTTGCGACAAGGATCGGATTGGGTTGGGATGGGCTCCACGGTAGTTTCTCTAGATCGCCTCCCCAGATTTTTTTTTTTTTTTTTGATTTGCTACAAACCATTCAATACAAATCTTGAATTTGAATATAGTTTAATTTATGGCAAGTGAAGTCTATTATTCAAAGAAAGGAAACGTAACTTCTCAAGTATTACGTACCCCAAAACTGAGCATGCTTCAATTTCACAATTTGGAACATTACCTTCCTTCGAACGAGTAAGATGACATAAAACTGTAAAATCCTGGAGAGCTAAGAAACTCTTTTAAATTCCTTCGATTTTAAAGCAAAATACTATCTCTGATTCATTTATTTAAAAAATTACCTTAATCTTAAACGCTGTCATGCGGAACCACGTAGACGTCCTCGTTGGATGTTTGCACCAACAAATAACTATGCTCCACATTTCTGCGCTGGGTCGTTTTCGCAACGCTGCGTCTGGCGACAAACATGATTGCAGGCGTGACTAGGGTGGTGGTGTTTCTGGCGCACTATGTGCTAACTTCTTCGTTTGCGAGTATCTGTAGGGGAGCTGTATTACAAGTAAAGAACATATACAGGTAGTAAATATATTTCCATGTTTCACGAGAGTCAGAGAGACAAAATAAGAATGCACTTCTAATATAAAGAAAAATATTCTATTTCGAGGAATTTTATGGATATTTCTAACAGTATTGACTATCCAGTAATTAAGAATATTTTAATTATTTGCTTATTATAGATTGTAAACTCATTATCAGAAAGATACTCTAAGGAGATGGCTTTGGTGGCTACGGCACCGCGATGTGTTACTGCTCGTTCCTAATAACACCAACGGACCGTACTGCACGCCTCTGTATAACTGATGGTTGTTTGCGGGGAGAGTTAAAGCGGGGCGAAATGTTCTTACGTAATAGCTGGCGTTCGCAGTAGCACCGTCGCTGCCACCATTGTAACTGCTAGCGGTCGTCCACCGCGTCGCGTTTTGCGGTGTCGACGGAACTGCAAAGTGTCCTCCCCTTCGCTTTTTTTCTTCCCGTGCTTTTTTTTTGTTCGTGGCTGTACATTGTTTCCTATCTGCAACTCTCATCTATAAACACGGCTATGCATCATACGTATGCCGCACATTCATAAAAACATGTTTCATTTGATGCCTTTCGACTGCATAAATATCGGGTGAGCGTGGTGCGGCGCAGCGTCACCACAAAACCGCGAAAGCACGCGCTATGGTATGTGTGTGGGAGGAAGAGGTTGGGGACAGGGTACGATACAATGAAAGGGACGATGCTTCTCTCTCTCCCACCCCCCAAGGGGGTGGCGAGTCGCTATGGTACGGTGTGGAAATTATACGTTTTGAAGCGAAAAGAACTAACCCATCGGTGTAAATGTGTGTGGAGAGCTCGCACGGATTACAAAATATGTTATGCTTTCCAGTGTCTCTGTTGTAATTTCCCTGTCGAATAAACGATTCGTTTTCTCTATTTAGCTGGCGATATTTTTTTATATCTCGGACAGGAGTTCCTTTGTAGCAGTCAATCGTGACAAATTCGACGTTTTCACTAAAATCAGTTATCGTCATGTCGAGATTTTTTACTGTGCTAGCAATCGCGTGGAAGGTAACACCCGCACGTGTTGGTTTAGATTGGATCGTTTTACCGGAATTGCACGGATTGTTTGCTTCTGTCGATATTAACCTTGCGTCTGGGAGATATTATTCTTTCTCTCTTTAAACCAATCTTTGACGTTTCGTGTGAAATAGATCTGATAAATCGTGTCTACATACCTCCCTTAACTGTCCATAACTGAGTAAATATAATTTCCTAGTAATAATTGGTCCTCTTGAATTGCTTCATTGGACTATAAATAACTTGTGTTTTTTTTAATAGTTTACATCGTTTAACATGAATCTAACGAATTAATTGTTCATCTCCTGTTCGTGTATGTTAGTCACAATTGTAAACATGTTTTAAAATATTGCGAAATAGGTTCTTTACTATTAATTTTTGCAGTGCATGTGAAACCACGATGTCGGTAGTACTCGCTCAGATATCAGTGATTGAATTTTTCTACTTTGTTGAAGGTAAAAATCATTCTCAAGTCTGATAACATTATTTTTTGTTTTCTTATGATTCAATTCCTGGTATATCTGAGGCATTCCTTTTACTCTGGATCCTCTCCCTTATTCTTAGGAGAGATGACGTAGGGGTGTAAACAAGGTCACGGACTATTACAACTCGGGTTAATAGTAGTTGAGACATGTTGTTCCAAACATTGCATTGGGTGAGGATAATGTTAGTGTTGGTGACAGCCAGACGAGTTGACTCAGAATGATCACATTCGTTTGTAATGTATTCCACCTTCTATGACAGACATGAGTAATTGTTTCTGACTGAGAGATACAGAGAGGCTAAGCTTTCAAGCCGATCTCACTGAAACTAGTTCAAAATCTTCACCTCTCACAACATTTTACTTTCTGCTAACATATTAGTTTAAGTTACTTAAAATTGGAATATGATTTTAATAAAAAATAAGTGTTTAAGTAATAATAATTGAGGTTAAATGAAAAAAAAAAAATACGTGGAACGAGTCACTATTATTACCTATATCTATACTCATCTTTTCAAAAACATTTGTAATCGTTTATTATTAGTGTGATGTAAGGGAACACTATGCAATTTTATGTTGATGTACAGAAATATGTATATACCTAATTGAATCAAAGTAGAATCTCAACATACCTTCTACCTTTTCTACTATATCCTCTTCCTATACCTTTAAAATTTTCTTGTCTTAAAGTAGTATCTTAATTGCATCTTTTCCTTTACTGGTTCACACACCGAAACGATACAACAAAAAAGCAATTCATCCTTACTCCCCAAATGTAGCACAACACAAAGAAAGCAAACCAAGACGCTTTCAATTTATTATGCTGTTGAATTTTTGACCGTGGTGTTAGGCAAATGAACATTAAATGGCGTTTCATCGTAGATAGAACTGTTTCTCCCCCTCTCTTCTCCCTCCACCCAAGATAAATGCTTTCAACGTGATTGATTCGTTGTTTACCTTGTGAGAAGCGAGAACATTGATTTTTCGAGTGGATGAATAGAGCATTGGAGACGCAGAAGAAGACTGCGAGGAAGGATGAGATGGTGAAGAGCGGGTGAATATACAGGGACGTAGCGTCGGGACTTCTACAAGTGTTTGCTTGAGAGAGGCTCATCATGCCGATTGGATTCCGGCGATTAAGAGTGCTCTTGTTTGTGTTAGCTCGGCACTTAGCCATCGGTTGTGCTGAGGTGTGCACAGTCGCACTTGGGATGTAACCAAGCGACTATTGCCTTTTTATTCTCTAATCAGTGCTTGGCTTCGTATGTGATGTTTTAGCTCTATGTCGGACCCATATTAAGCTTAAGATAATGATTGAAAGTCCTGATGAACATGGAGACAAATACATAAAACAACTCTGAAATAGCCATTTACATAAATAAGAAACGACTTTACACATCATGAAAGAAACGACTTTACACACTGAGAGAACAGGTTTGGATATGAGATCCAAATTCAGTGCGAGAAAGGATTCCTCGAAATCTTTGGATGTGGCACCCCATTCTTCGGATGTGACATCCCAACTTCATGGTATCCGAACTATAAGATTAAGGTGTTATATCTGTAAGTTCGGAAAAATCCTTTTTATCCTCTGATTTTGGATTTCGCATCCAATCTTAAGATACTTGTATCTGTAGTGTTTACTCAATCATGCACCATTGAGTTATAGTTAGGGGTGTAAGTGATGTATATAAGACTTATCTATGATTTAATAACACTCCCGTGAGTAGTCCAACTTTGACTATCCGGCCGTCTCGACGTGACTAAACGGAAAGTAAGTCGTATTATTACGTATTACGTATCTACAAAGTGAATTACTTTGACGGAGACCCGAAGAGATCGAAGATGGGTCTGCAAAAAGAAGTAAATTTATTCTGTCTATAAGATTCAGGTTTCTAAGTAATGTGCGAGGTTCTGATTTCCTTGACAGGCTGAAACAAGGAAACAAATACGTGCCGTGTGTGACTCCAAAATCGGTGTCAGTTCGATAAGATTTATCGCGTGTCAACATTGTTGGTAGCACTGAAGAAGACACGATTACGTGTTCGAACAAAATATCAAACATGTTGCCAACTATAGTGTGTCTAAAAAAGAACAGTCTCGCAATGATCATAATTTTTTTCCAGAAATTTCAATCCTTTTATGTTATGTCGGATGTCTTAGTACCCCTAAGAACTGAGAGGTTTTCGTTAGACAGCTGTTGAATA
Source organism: Laupala kohalensis (assembly GCA_002313205.1). Classification (NCBI taxonomy): domain Eukaryota; kingdom Metazoa; phylum Arthropoda; class Insecta; order Orthoptera; family Trigonidiidae; genus Laupala; species Laupala kohalensis. The sequence continues at coordinate 2,161,622 of NNCF01127356.1, forward strand.
CGATGGAACGGAGGAGTGATAAGGGGGAATCACAATTTTTTGTGCTATACTTACTCAGCAATTTTACTTTCCTTTCTTTTCTTTCCTGTAGGGTCTACCCTACAGTGTTTATGAACTGGCAGTAAGTTACTTTTCAATCACTTCTAGCTTCAGTTGAGCCTCACTTTATACCTAAAATTATTTGCGAGAAAATTTATTTATTGGTGAATGAGTAGATGAGTAGATTATTTCTTGGGGAATGATTAAAAAAGTGGTATGTCAATATGAAGGTTTATTGCGGCGAAGAGAAAAAAAAAAGTGAAGATGAACACCCGGTGATGTCAGTGGAACTACTTCGATAATGACGCGTTATGACGCGTGTTAGACGAAGAACTGCCGAATAAGGCTGCGCATACAATGATGTACTTGAGTTTCTTTACGACGTGTTTGCGTTTACACTCGTAGGTAATTTCACCAGCGCAATCTTGATACTGCGAGCTTGATGTTTTTTCACAACTTATGTTGTGTCCTTAGCACGCGCAAGGACATCGTGCAAATTAAGTACGAATGTTGTTGTCCTCGACGTGTACTTCATCGCAGGGTTACCAGAAATACTTTCACAAATCCAGAAAGTTAATTTTCAAATACATATTTTTTTTTCATTTTTTAGTTTAGGTTTCGAAATAATGTAGTTTAAGGTGTATTTTACAATAGATTTTTTTACTTCAAGTTCTGATTATTGATGTCAACTTTTGGAAATTAGCAACCGGTACACTTCATTCAGCAGAAACTCATAGTTCTTAAGGTCCATACTGACGTTAGGTCCAACAAAATATTTTTTAAAGTGTGTACTCAGAACGCAATTAAATTCGACGAATATGCTTTATACTTCTAATGTTTTTGATGAAATGGGAATCTATAAAATTTAATGATCTCCAGTAGATGGATCTTGAACTAAGAAAAAAGTTTGAACGGGTTTCTGTATATTATGCTGTGATCATATTAATCTAAAAGTAACCCCACGATACAGAATTAATAACGAGGTGAAACTTTGACAAAGTGCGGAACTAATGAGCGAGAGCGAGCGATGCTCTTCGTGGAGCATTGACTATCAAGAGGTCTCTGAAGCATGGGTCGTGGACTGTCCGCTCAATCGGAGATGTACGTAGNTGGGTCGTGGACTGTCCGCTCAATCGGAGATGTACGTAGCAGCGGTCGTCGCTGACGCCACGTCCTGCTCGACCGTCCACTCACCACCGCCATCGCTACCACCGTCACCGCTGAAGTCTGGCACCTTTCCACTCTTTAATTTTGTCGCCCGCGTCCCTCCAAACCGACGTTTCTGCTCCCCGCGACCCGCAGACTGGCGCCGCCGCCGACACCGATGCTGCTGTGCGGTGGACCACCCCACCCCGCCTCTTCACCGCGTCACGACGCCTTTCCTTCAAAGCGAGCAGCGACTCACGAAAATTATAGTGCAGTAAAAATGTCTCTTCCGCCCGAGCTTTTTGTCGAGCGAGCCGCTGTGTTATGTGATGCTTTGGCGGTTCGATGGTTTACGATGCTTTGCTGGAGGCAGCGGTAGGTGATAGGGGTTGTTGGGGATAAATATACATGGTTGTGGTTGCTTCTAATTAGATTTGAAGGCGCTGTATTAATTCTCTATTTTTGTTCAGAAATTCACGCGGGAGAAAATAAAGACACTTGTATTTAGGAAGAGGAAACCATCCCAGCATTTGTTAAAGCAGCTGTCGATCAGACTGTCATTTCCGAATTTTGTTTCACCTGATACTGGAGAGAGATTTTACCATACTAGATTCATGAATGGAGTTAAAAGTCATCACTGAAATCTGATATATGGTTTCGAATGAATGGAGATACCATACCTCCCATTCTTTTCGAAATAGTGTAGCCTTTACGCGAAGAAAAAATGCAAAAGTAATTATCCCATAAATTGGTGAAGGTACTCATCATTTAATGAAATTGCAAAAACATATGTTTACCACCTATTGCTGCTCGAGATATTGGAACTGTTTAAATTATGTATCACGTGGTATTGACGTCGACATCAACCCCAATATGGAGTGTGTTCCGCGGTGCTTCAGTCTTAAAGGCGGGACTTCTTACTGCTCGGTTTTTGGTACCGTAGGATCGTTGGTATCGCCTAAATCTTCAGCGTGTGACTGCGGACGTCGGTCGCGGTAGTCCACATGGCAGCCACGTGGGGGGATGTTGTCCCTCGGAAGACGCGGGCCGGGGTGTCGTCGCGGCAGTAGCGGCTGGCTCAGGACGTTTTCGGGAGCGTTTCTTTGAATTGGGGAGAGCGCGCGCAGCGATTCTTACGAACCGCGGCTGTTTAGCGGCCATCATTCATAGAGCGGTGCCCAACCGAGTAAATACATGTCTGCGTTAACGACTTAGCGGCGTGCAACCCTGTTTCGGCTACGGAGTAAATTCTCAGAGAGGCTCTGTGCGCTGATTCTCGGAAAACGTATGCTCTGTAGTTATGAATGCCGTCTGTTGGCGTTAAATAGAGGATCTCTGATGAATCCACGAGCTACAGAATAATTTTTATGTGTATATCTCCGACTTAGCACAGCAAAAAAAATCCCTCAATTATTCCCTGGGGAAACTGCGATTGCATATATTCTTTAATATAGTGACAGTTTCTTTTCAACGAAATTTATTTTTTGCGCAGTTTTTTGTGTAATACAAATACTAGTAAAAATAATATCATACGAATGTATCAGACAGTTGAGAATGAACCATTTTTGAGTTAAATCGTATTCACTCGTTTATAAAATTGACAGAGGGTTTCATTCAAAGTGCTTTAGTCGACTCGAAAAACACATTGACACTGTACGTTGCCAGAAATGAAACCTGCTACACGTCACATAGGGTGCGCTAATTAGTTTTATGGACGAAACCTACCTGGTTAAATTCCGAGAAACTTCCCTATTTTTGTTGTTATTGTGGATTGTGTCCCCACGGTAATATTTCATACCACAACACTTGCAAAAATTTCGCGAGCAGGGGTCAATTAGACACCTGTATTTAGGGAGGGTTCCAAGAGAAAATATCCAAACGTGTTGGATTATTACTGACTTGTAAATACAGTAGTGCGTTGATTGTAATTCGAATGTCTTATTCGAACGATCAAGTAACATTCTGGAAAAGTAAAGTAATAAACAAATCGTGATTTTGTCGATGTTGCCATTCCAGGAACGTACAAAGACCAGTAAACTTATCTTATTTGACGAATTAAAGGTAATTATTTCCACATACACAAATTATATTTTTTCGTGATCTTCTGTGAAATAGCCACCACAAAAGATGTGAACATTGATTATCCGAATGTTGTATTATCCGAACCATCCCTGGCAATGTTAATTCGTATAGTAGACTATTGCTTACACTAGTCGGGAATATGAATCTTTGTCCATCTTCATCCCGTTCACTATCGGAATGGGGTGAGCTATGCCGGGAACCGAAGGGACACGTCGCGGTGTGGCGACGCTGCGCACCCGGCTGGCCTCGACTCGTCCCAGCGCGTCTTGGCACGTCGTTGCGCGGCTGCGTCAAAAATAGTGCCGTGTCTTCCCTCTCCGCATGTCCTCCTGTCTATTCCTGACTGAACTGAAAAACATTTTTGTTCCTATACTTTTTTTAAAAGTGCTGCTGCCACAGCGGCGGCTGAGGTTTTATATTCCAAGCGGCGCCACTACCTTCACCCCCGCCTCCAACGACTAGGGGTTGCGCATGCATATTCTTATCCCCCACCTCCAACTCATCCTTCCATTCTTTTCTCTCCCGTACACCACTCAGACGTGTGGTCAATTCTAATTTAAATGAGTTCTTCAACAAATACAGTATGCTGAGTACGTCGTTTAGGAGAATATGGTTTCAACAGTATACTGTAGACAAATACAGTACGTGAGTTTAATTCTTACCGCGTCTTTCGTGCGTTCAGTATGGTCCTAACCTGCGAGGCTAAATCTCGCGTTCGTCCTTCAACCATACCCAGGAATGAGTTCGGCATATTTATCTCGCAAAGGAGCAAATTTCATACACAATGTAAATTTAGTTAATAGCTAATCCAAAACATAAATGGAAAAAAAATATTTATACCAAATCTTCGTCCCGGGAAATAACTTATTTTTATAGGATATGTGATAAAATATTAATATACGAAGAGTTTTGATTAAATAGATTCTTATAATTATTACTTCACCTGTAATCTTTGGACAGGCAAGTCTCAAATCACATAAGACCCCATTTTGATAAGCAATGCTCGTAGGGGATGGGGTTGGGCGGGCGCCATGAATATTGGAGCAGTCCACTGCCTCTCTCAGCCCCGTCGCGTTTGTCGTCGACTGCGGACCGCCGCGCTGCGCCGCCCTATCTGTCGTACCGTTTTCAACACGTCCGCGCGCGCGGTAGCGATGCCGATTTGCAAAGTGACGGGTGACATATCGCGATAGGTAGGCGCCTCGTCTCGCGTACGTTGCGCCTCCGAGTCCTGTTCCCCGCCACTCGTCTCGTTTGGGACGGGAAGGGAGTTTCCCCGTCGCTCCCGTGCATCCGGCGTGACGAGGCTCACTGTCGGAGGCGGCGAAGGCGCTCCTGGTGGCAGCGATTGCAGATGGATGGATAAGAGCGGGGCAATGATAGAATCGATGATAGTGATGGATGTACTATTCTAGTGTGAACCCACTATGCAATGAGAAAACAGGTTTGAATTTGAGATCCAAATACAGAGGAAGGGAAGGGTTTCTTCAAACTTTTAGATGTGACATTCTCTTACAGTATCCGAATATAAGGTTGGGATGCCATATTGATAAGATTTAGAAAAATTCTTTCCTTCCTCTGAATTTGGGTCTTACATCCAAGCAAAGGATACTCATGTCCATAGTGTTTTCTTGGTGTTTGATAGCAGGGTCTTCACTAGTAGCCTTAGGGGGGCAGCGGGAATACTTATCTAAAATTATTAAGTAACTATTGGTAGAAAAATACCGTACCTTAGTTCGCATTTGTATAGAAAGTTGTTCATGTGAAGTTCAAGTAAGATGAATAAAATATTGTTTTCTAATCTGCATTAAACCGATAAGAGGCAAAAAGACAGGGAAATGTCTATGATTAGTCTAGTAGGAGGCGGTTAGAGTACGTACATTGTGCGGTCGTTGAGAGGAGTTTATACTGAATACCATACTTTCACAATCAATCGCGTGTGTGTAGGGATGTAATAGTATCTTTACGAACTGTTTTCATCCCAGTTCTACATTGAGAAAACACTACGGATATGGGTATTCTAGGATAGGATGTGACATCCAAATTCAGTGGAAGAATTTATCCAAATCTTTAGATACGGCATTCCAACCTTCAAGGTTTTGGAAGTATTCTTTCCTTCCCCTGAAAGGATCTTATATCCACACCCTCTTATGATAATTATCATTTTCAACTGTCCATCAACCAAGTCTTACTTCTCTCTGATTGCTTGGTTTACTCTTCAGTTTCTTCGCATATGCACTATATTCGGAATTAAATAACCATTGTATCTGTTTTAATATCACATTTTATTATTATTTACGTTCTTGATTCAATAACAATATAATTCGTAATTACAAAAACTTCAGACTTTCTTGGAAGTACTTTTGCTTCTGAAATCGATGCCGCTTCCACCACGTCTGAAACTGAAGTGACTGGCAACAGTATATTTTATAGCATGTGTTGTTGATCTGACGTTACGTGACTAATTTAGGAGGAACGAAGTGAAGACAGAATTTGTCATTGTGAATGTCAAACGCGTCTGTACAGTTGAGACAGGTAGATGTAGGATCATCAACGAGGAGCACTAGACATATACGTTAGAACGCATAATTCGAATATCAATATTTTGTTGAAAAGTTCTTGATTTAGGTGAAAAAATACTGTATTTTATTTGAAAACTCAATTATATGTTACTTCTGTCATCATACCTAATAGGTTTTGATAGCACATAGAGAACTAAATGTACCTAGAAAATTAGGTTTTATTTAAGCTTGAAAAGCGAATTTAATTTATATTTGCGATCATTTTTTCGCTTTTAGATTATTACGTATTCCTTAATACACTTCATTAATATGTATTGTTTTCTTAATAGTTTTACGCAGAAAAAGACGTAATTTGGTCATCAGACACCGACAGGAAATTCCACGAGGGTGCGCAATGCTACAGAAAACTAGTTATACCACTGTGTTTGGTTCTCGTAGCCATGCGTTGAGTCTCGCAGCCTCCGCCCCCTCCATCGTCGCTTATTGTCAACTTGTCACCCGGATGTGAGGACAGACGAACAGGAGGAAGGTGGAATGCTGTCGTTACGGAGCGACGGGGGCGGGAGGTAGGTCGCGGAACAGATGCGCTGCTACTCCATTATCGCGTTCGTCAGGCGTGACGGGGCATGAGATTCACCGAAAAGTCAAGAGCTCGTTTTGAATTGCGGATTGCTTAATTATTCTGGGTTTTTTTCGGATCTCATTAGTATGATAAGATAGGTAAAAGATTTTACAGAGGTTTTTGATTTTGAAGAGTACATATTTGTTCTGCGGTGATCTAGTGGTAGCTTGGCCGATCTAGATGAGGTTTGAGCTGGGATTTTCCTCACGTACCCCGACAAATGACTGTTCGGTACCATTAGTTCCCCGGTAATTCAACATTTCTCCTTCCCAATTCCCTGTCCTAAGTCCAGCTGACCTCAAGACCTGAACCTCGCCAAAAGACATAAAATAAATAAATCATATTCATTGATGCGTTGAAAAAAAAAATTTTTGTGGAAGAATATCGAATTTCTACATACTAATGCGACTAAAAAAATTCTGTTGCGAAGTTGACTTAAGATATGACATAGTTTAATGCTACATTTGTTTTTCACTCCTGTTACGCTCACATGAAAAAAGAAATCGGGTTGAATACATCCCAAAATTCTGACAACAGAAATTCAACAATTTGGTGCTTCACTATGATTGAATCATTTTGTGGAAACTGTTTTAAAACACTTTCATATTCCTGTTGTCATGTTGTTGTTTTTTCTAGCGCTGGCCAAGACGAGCCTAGGTTGCAAAGCATGTCACGGTATCCGTCATCACCCGCGCTCCAAATGACAGCTCGTCCGTCTGCGCTTACTCCTTCCTTGCTCTTCTTCCCTTTCATCGGCTAGTCATCACTTGATCTCAGGCTTAGTGCAGTTTCACGACATATATCTCCTGTAGCACAAATGGACCATGTTACATAATATATTTAATTAAAACCGCATAAAGATATATGAAAGTCATCGGACGGACTTAGAATGTTCTAAAACGAATTTTCGAAGTTTCCATATTTTAATCATTTCTATATGAGTGTGTTTCTCACTAATCATTCTTGTTGCATTTCTTCGTATTGCCTCCTATTGTCATTGTCGAAATAAAATGAAGTGTTGGATAATTTATTTTGTACTAAATTTTCATGTAAAAAATTTTTAATTCGGAGGGATAATTGATATACCTTAAATCAAACCGAACGAACTTGTTCGTAAAAGTTGTCCCAATCCCCATATTTTGTTAATTTTTTACTGTCATGTAAAGAGATGAATAGCTTATCTCACCTATTCATTGTGGGGGGAACTATTGCAGATAGTTCTGACTTCCGAAACAATTGCTCCATTTCACGTACTCTCGTCGAAGGTCCCTGTGTGGTCCAACACATAGAGTCTAACTATTGAACGGGAGATCGATGATTTCTCTCGATGAAACTCGACGTTCTTCGCGAGGGGTGAGTGGGTTAAGGGTAGGGTGAGGGTTTACCTTCGGCGTTGCGTCTAACGAGCGATCCATTGATTCGGCGGTGGCTGCAGACGCCACGTCAAGAGACCGACTCTGTTAATAAATCACGCACAACGCCAGACAAGTCCTCGTCCTCACTTTTTTTTCTTTCCTTCTTTCGTTTCGCTTCTCCCCTTTCGAGGGCGTCCGGTTGGTTCCCTTGGTGCCTGCGTTCGCCCTTCGCCACCGCACATGCCTCGATCGTCTGCCACCGCCGCTAATTGTGAACGTCGCGAGGTTCCCGTCACACTGAGCTGCGTTGAGGGGGTGGGTCTGAGCGGCAAAGGTTTCGGTGGCGGTGAGTGTGATGGTGAGGGGGTGGCAGGGGATGACGGGGGTGAAGGAGACGCAGGGCGTGTCACTTCCTCCCTCGCCATATGTGCGGGTACGGTGGCGGCTGTTTTCCTTGGGGAGGTTTGGTGAGTGGGATGGTCATGGAAGGGAAGAGGGTTTACCTCCAAATGCTGGATGCGTGTGAACGGAAATAGTTTTGTTGGCATTCCAACGAGAGAGCATTAATTTACCTTTTTATTGTTACTAATTTTTGTTTTCACAACATTTTTCACATACTAGCAACTGATTTCTTCTTCAGAAACTGTCATGGAAAACCCTCATTAGTTGTCATGCAGCATTAGTTTTTTCTCTGTTCAAAACAGTATTGATTTACACGTATTTTTATGTGTCCATCATCAACTCACGTCATCCTGATATATGTTATTAATGATTCTACCAATATTATAACCTTTACACGAATGCGTTGTTGGTACCAAATTAATCTTTAAATATTAGTTACAATAGGATAGTAAGAGAAAAGAAAACAGTGTTGTCATCGTTAACCTGCAATGTCGATATAGACATCGAAGGTACAAATGCCTTCTCCAAAGAATAACTTTTTAAAACAAATTCTCTAAGGAATAGCCGTTCCTAATAAAATACGAGGGTCTTAAATTGTGCATACGAGATCTCAAGCTAATAAAATAAGATGAAGATGAGCCGGATGTGTGTACGATTGCGTTCTGAGCCGCGCTTCCCACCCTATTGAAGTGTGTCGTTAACTGAAAAGTAAAGTTTAGGTTGTTTCGCGTGGTGTAGGTTATAGGTAAACAGCATCATCCCTATTCCTGGGATCCTTTATCAGATAGAAAAGGGAATACCATTGAGGACGACGCGGCGTGGAAAGAACTTGACAATCGCTGCGTTGAGACCCACGGGAACTTCCGGTTTTGCACGCGCGAGGGCGCCGGCGCTCTAGATTAACCACTTCCGGTCCCTGGTTTGCTCACCCTGTCTCCCCAACAGCATCGGAACATCCCTACTCCATGTCTTCCACATTTCGACATTTAACTTTTACGGTGCCGAAGTTTTATCTTACCTCTTCGGGATGGGTCTTAGTTAGAATTATTGACTTCTTTACTTTACGATCTTCCAATAATTCCAGTGGTACTTTAAAGAAGTGCTTAATGTTTCTGTCTATTGCTACTAGCTTGTGCAGAACGTAACGCTTGTCTTTTCCTTTGACACTCATCATTTTCGTTATTAAAATAATGCTAGACAAAGTGATTGTGTTCTGATTGGTTGAATTATCTACCGCTGCAAGCGCGTTGTTCCATTCTCTTGAGTATGTCGCTACCCTACTCATAGTTTGCGCGTCTACCGCTAGGTTTGCTAGCACAGGACGACTACAGTTAATTTGTTACCTAGTAACGTACTTGATTTATTCCATTACTTCTTAACAGTTTCATAAGAAAAGGAAATCAAAGCTCTAGAACTCATCAGTACAGACTTATAATGTCTTCGGACTCCCCTTATCCCATCTCACCATCTTCCCATCTATTCCCTTCCCCAGACGCACGTTAACACCGTCGCGCGACGAAGGCGATGTCTGCGTGGTGAGGCGGTGTCCTGAGGAACTATAAATTGTCCTCTTGAAAAGAAGAGCACCGCTGCCACCACGCGCTTCGGTCGCCGTGCTTTTAAGCTCGTGGCAGCACTGCACCGTATGAACGAAGCTGGAACGCATTTAGCTTTCACGGTCTTGGAAACACCTACCTTGCTGCGAGTTCCGTGGCTCTCGATAGGAAACTTTGCCACCTTCGATGGTGACGAGTGAATTCTATTTTGAAAAAGAGAGAGGGAATTTTTTATTAGCTTATAAGAACTTGTTGTGTTTTTCGAAAAGTTTCAGCAATTATTTCATACTAATCGATTTTGAATTATTACATAGTTTGAAAATAGTTTATATTCCGTAAAAAACGAATGAAGTTTATAATATTGAGAATAAAATATATTTTAATGTATCAATATTTACATGAACAAACTGAAAAAAATACGCGTAATTGACTTGTAAAAGATCTAGAAAAGTAGTTCTTCTAGGACGATTCTAATAGTTTCATCTTCAATGGAAATTATCTCCTAATATCTCCCGTTTTTATATGTTAATCACAAATAATTAATTTAGAACAATTTACGCAAATAACTTTTCTGTACAAGTTCGTACTATATTCGACGGATCTGACGCCAGTCGACTAATTCCATAAATGTTAGAGAATATCTTAAGTTCATTTATTGTATTGGGTTCGTGGTTTGGTCCATTAAAGTGTAAGTGGTGTTTGTGGATACGAACATATTTCTCTTTCAGCTACTCTGGATTCTTTCTGACGAAAACAACTTTTTTGCTGCAAATATTCACCTACTTTTTGATGCTCTTTCCCAGCGGTCTTTGAATTCCTTTTTATTGTTGTATAAACCAAGACACACTCTGCTCTCCGTTTAGCTGCAACGAAAAGCTTTAAAAAACATTTAAGTGACTATCAATCAGCCGAAATTGAACGAGTTGAACAAACAAACAACGCTGCGAGATTCTTCTAAGCACATCGAACCGATAAAATAGAAACAGGAAAAAGTTGACGTTGAAGGTTTTTAATGTCATTCGATAGGCTTATAAAAGGCAAACCTTAAGGCGAAATTTCGTGTTTAACTTGGGATACTAGCCGGGTATTTATACAGCGAACTGGAATGAGTCTTAATGGCCGGAGGGCGCCGCACTGAGAGATGGAAGACATAAGAGGAGCGTGTGTCTTTGATTTGCCTCCTCGTTGTTGAACTATGAGTCAGGGCGTGAGTGAGCTCAAGGCACCATTGCCGTCGTAGCTCAGACACTCACACGTGCGTCACGGAGATATGGGAATGCCATCTTACTCGCAGTCACCAATTCATCACCACTATGGTTTTACACAAACACAGCAGAATAGTTGTGCCAAACGGGAAAATTGATGACGTTTATCATTGATTTTTTTTTTCATTTATTATTAATTGTCATATGGTAAGGTTGAGGTCATGAGGCTCATTCTTCCCCTAACCGTGACTTGGGAAGGAGAGATGTTGGGCTGCCGAACCGATGTGTGATGTGAGAGAAATCCCAGCTGAAAACCTCTCCTTCTGTCGAACAGGTTTTGAACACGTGCTTCCACACTGGAAGCGAACACGCTACCAATACACCCGGTTTGATTCCATAATCACTCACTTTATTACAAAGCTCATGGATTTACCGTCAGATTGATTACAAACATTGCGGAGACGAAATATGATGAAATAAATAAGTCATCAAAAAGCAGTTGCAAACTGCGCACGACCACGTGAAGGACAATAAAGTAATTTATTCTCAGGAAGCAAGCAAGGGACCATCCCATCAATTCCGATTATGAGCCCTAACCAGAGGCAGATTTAACGTAAGAAAGTAATGTATCATTTATTTTTGATCAATAAAACTTGTTTCATTTGTTAGGGAGAAATAACAAAAATGAAATGCGACTTTCATAAAGTCCTCAGACGGGAAGTTTGTCCTGGTATTTACTTCCACAAGCACCGGCACCTGGAAGTGCAACACTGACTTATATAGGAGAAATTCCATTTATACTTATTTTCGTTGGGTGAGAAACAGCATACTGGTACATCAGTGCGATATGAGAGAAGAATATTATGACGCAGTCTCCACCACGTGGTGACTTGTGTTCATCCCACTCTCTTGATCTCCTCCATGGTTTCCCGCGTAGACTCATCCTTGGGTATCAATAACATTCCCGTTCTGATGACGTTGTTGCTGCTGCCCCTCCAAACACTTTCGACTCGAGTGCGTCTAATGTAGACGGCGCGCGCGGGTCTCCTTTTTACGCTTCCAAACAATGTTCTCTTGTTTCCACGCCCGACGGATTCCGTGCTTCTACTGTTTTATGTTGTCTGGCGAACGGGTGGCATGGCAAGGCACCGGCGCCAAGGGCGATGTTGGCGGCGTCGCTTAGGTTCTCTGAGGGATTGTTTCCCTATGAACTCATAGTGGTTTTCTATTACTAAGTATGGTATTTCACGAAATAGTTTATTTCTAATATAATCTCAACAGACTGCGGTAGCTTTGCCTACGTTCCCAACGTACTGCTGACCGGGAGAGTGAGGGTTCGATCACCTGATCGGACGAACTGGGTGAGGTTTTCAGCCGGGGTTCCCTCGCGTACTCCAAGCTAATGTAATGGGTTCGATACCATTCACCTGCAATCCAACACATTTCCCGTTTACTCCTCCCAAATCACGTCTTACATACGGCATAAAAAATAAATAAAAATAGTTTTGCTCTTTCGCATTCGAAGTACGACATTTGTAGTTGGATTCAGGTGTATCTTACGTATTCGAAGTATTTTCTTACGTAAATGTAAATATATTTCAAAATCCTTTTATTGGGTTGAAAACACAGTTTTTATTAATTTTTATAACGATTTGTAAAATTCGGTTACCTACCATTTTTTAAAAAAATTTTAGAAATCGTGCTAGGTGTCAAATGTACAAATTGTAAATTTGAATGAAATGAATAAAATGTTAATATCTTGAATGGAAATTCTGTCATATTAACATCAGCGTCGATCAAGAAATGCTGGACAGGACAACGGTGTAGCAAAACAATATTTGCATGAAAGAAGTTAATTTTTCCCCAATGTAGTTTAATCCGCGAAGAAAAAATTGTAATGCTTACGTTGTCTCACCTGAGTCCGCCGCACTCGGGCGTTTCTCGGCGCGTCCTCGCCGTCGAGGCGCCGCGCTCTAATCACCGGACGTCCGGCGGGCGGCACACGTCGAGTGGACGCGTTGATTTCCGTGGCGCGTTTCTCTGTTGTCAGTCTCGCTTCATCCGCGCGAGTGATGTCTCGTTAGATGGATCTGTTAGCGTGACATTTCATTCCTATTATAATTTCTCCTCGTATATAGGGACGATTTGTGCGGTATAGGTTCGGAGGTCACCGGATCACTTCCGGATTTGGGACTGTTCGTTATACAAAACCAATAAATGTCCTTGAATAAGATAGCACTATTTCTAAAATAAAAATAAAATAAAATGCGGTAATCTTTCACTTCAACAAATTGTATCAATCACATTAATACACAGCTGTGATTTTATTGCGAAAAAAGTATTTCTCTGAAATATTTTTATTTGTTGTGTCTTAATTCTGTTATTTTATTTCCTAATCTTTTTTCGTCGTGCTTTCTGAGTGTGAGATACTACGTTTCTCAATAATACGACTAATCTAGGAAATTTTTTTTATCTGGTTATAAAGACATTCAATTTTATGTTGACTTTGTGCAATGGTGTTTCTTTCACTTATTTTTTTTTCCTGGACGTGAACCCTGTACCCCGTTTACTCGGGACTTATGCCTCAACCAACCGCAGAACAAAGTTGACAAGTGATTAATTACGAGCAGCGAATTCCTCTACTTTTCGCGAATACCTTCTCCACCTGAAGTGCCCTCTTGTATCTCGACGTCAAGACAGTCCCTGCACTGTTATTGGGGTCGGGGCGTTTCCTTTCGGAACGCGCCACATTCCGCGCGCGACGTGCGATGCGCTATTTTTACGACGTTTGCGCCGACGTTCCCCTCCCCCCCCTCCGTCCCAACTCCTGCTACAACTCCGCGACACGTCAGCTGAAATCTGTGACGCGTATCTGCTCTTACAATTGTGCACTCTGTCCAGAAAAGACAACTGGTTTTCTTTTACAATTTATTGGTTTCTATTAGCTACTAATGCGTTGTGACTAGGTCAGAATCGTTCGTTTTTTTGTGTTGTTGTATGACGGACGTTATCCGGAAGAATAACTTAAACCAAATAGTATATTTTTTCTTGTCCTAACTTCCGTAATCGGACGAAATTTCCGTTTTATACATTTCGAACCTTCATAATGTGAACTTTGTGAAGATGAAACTATGAAGTGTTCGTTGTAAAAGTGAAGTGCCTTAACTCTTTATTCACCTCGTTGTGACGTACAATGCTCAAATTTTTTAAATTTTTTATTTTTTTCGCTCATTCTTCGGAAGCAAGATAGCTGAATTATTGGAAAATTGGGTGATTGAGTCAAAATAAGCATTAGTAACCCTATTTCGAATTTAGAAGGAATAACCATTTCCTTGGGCCATTGTATCGATTCTCTGCGGTGTAGAATCCGCAAGAGGTAGAATGTGTCACCGTCATTTGTTCCCCGTCGCGAGGCGCGACGCCTCACGAGTATCGCGTAAACAAACGAGCTGAGTCTGTTTGGAAGAGTTCCGATCTGCGAGGAACAACGGCGACGTCTGACTGCCACCCGACTGGCGACGACGACGGAGGCGGAGGCTGCTGCCCCACAGAGACGATCGCGAACGCAAGCCACGTCCTCACCACCAGGTGTCTCTGTAGTCATGAGCTAGCGATGGGCCATTCGAGATACCCAACCTCCGCTGTAGTCATCGTGCGTGTCCTTCCATGCACGCGTATCCACGCGATTGTTTCATGTAGGACGAATCTCGCGTTATCTTCTCGAGTTGGGAATGTAACTACAATGATCCTTGGGATTAGTACGTAAACGTTGCTTGGAATACGAAAGTAAAAGTTGTTCTTGCTTATATTATGGGTAACCAGGAGGTGCTGAGAAATAATTGCATTAAGGTGCGATTAAATAAATACACTTACAAGATCATTCCAACAATATTTGATGAAAAGAGCTATTTACGTCTACTAAAGTCATCTTATTAACTATAAAATTTAAACAAACTTTAGTAGACGTATTACTTTATTTAACCACACGTTTCAGGTAGGATTTTTGCCTTTATTAGGTGTTTACGTAAATTTTTTTTTTTTGTGGGGCTTTAGGGCTCGTCAACAGCGAGGTCATTAGAGCCCTTTTACGTAAATAAGATAGTGTCTTAGAAACACGAATGAAATAGTAATATTTCAACAACAGAAAAAAAAGTATGACATGTAACAAACAGTAATTTTTCTATTAAATGTAGTTAAATTTTATAACTTAATGTTTAATGAAGTCTATCAAGATTGAAATACATCTCGATTCGGCTCCACCTGGACAGCCATAATTTTATTTACTGTGATAAGTCTACCACACAATTTCCTGAGGTAAGAGTCTATGACGCGATGTTTCAGAGCGGTGAGACACTGAATTCAGTCGTATTGGCCATTAGTCACAATTGTATTTCTCACCTCTGAGATAATTATCTCTTCAGTCTTCTTCTTAACGTAAATTATCGTTCCGAAGAAAGATAGTAACCACAAAAAATTATTTTGTCTGCGACTGTCTGTCAGTGTAAAAGAATTCTAGTCTGGTGTTTGAATGAAATAGATTTTATGTCCACTTACGGGTCAGCCTCGAAAATAATAAAGAAGTAGATATCCTGTTGATAATTAAATGCAGCCCATTAACATATCGCGGGCAGTTATTCTTGCTGTAAAAGAGGAGACCGTCCCATTTCCGTGAGGTCGTAAACGCGTTTAAGTGTTCCCTTGCGTTGTCACTGCGTTCACATCAAGTGTCCGACACCCGACCTCAGAACGGGGTGCTTCCTTCTCCTTGAATAACAGGTACCTGGGACGGACAACTAGTACCATTAGCTGACATGCGGGTGTGTAAGCAAATGCCACTTTTAACCGCCATGGAGCTGGCTTTGTAAGGAAACGACTTTTTCGCGTAGTTCAGTTCGGAGAATGCGTATATGTATCACATACGCAGTACACTTCGAATTTCAATTCACTGACAAGATGATGCACTGAGAAGTGATATTTTTTTTGTAAAGACATACATTCTACTTCTTATAAATGGACACAATTTATTTCATATTTTCAAATATCGTGATATGGCCTCACTTAGCATGAGGAAAACGGTGAATCATGGAACTATGTGAGATCTATAAATTTGAAAACAATAATTAAAATTTATATATATATATATATATATATATATATATATATATATATATATATATATATATATATATATATATATATATATATATATATATATATNTTGATCGCAGGGGTGTTAACCACTATACCACCAGTTCTGTTTCCACCCAAACATTAATCTACCCTTCCATAATTTAAAAAAAATATATTTTCTGTCCTGGGTGGTATCGAATCCTCTTGTGGACTTGATGATGTGTGTCCACCCATTTCGTTTGAAAAACATAATAGAAATCAGTTTGTATCGTTATAACTATATTTGTGATAAATTCTCACTATGCATGGAGAACCGTAAGATACTAAATCATATCTTAGCATACTTTTAAATATTCTTTTCTCATTTGAGAAATAAGTAACAGTTAAAATTCTCGAGCTGACGATATCTGCATCTCCTCAACAATGAAGGAGCTTGCTTTGGACTAATCGTCTTCAGACAAAGGCACATAAATTAAAGTATTTTTTTGCGCACCTCAGTCGTTCGGAAAGGTCACGTCAGTGCTGCCACGCGTGTTGACCGTGCGTTCACGCGCGTTGTCACCGGTGGGCCGAGACGTAACGTCACGCCCGCTTGGTTGCGCGTCGCAGGGAGGTTCCGGGGTTCGACTCTCGCGTGAGGAATGTCGCGTGGCGTTCGTCGCGGATTTAATGGAGCGTATGGAAGCAACGGTGTTTGCTCGTTTGATAGCATGTGAGGGATTCTCGGTTATAGTCCGGGGTGATGCAGGTGTGTAGCGACGTTTTTTTTTCTTCTTCGGGATATTCGCCAGGAATGCTATGACAACCCATTGTTTCCAATTTCCTATTACTTGCCACAATGTTGATCCAATGTTGATACCGATCCTTATTGAAACGTCAGAACATGCACTGAGGACACTCTATGGGCGTGAGTACCAGATGATTGGATGTGAGATCCAAATGAAGATGTAGGAAAGAATTTTTCCGAACCTTTGGAATACATTCCAACCTTATGCTAACCTCATATTATCTGAATTATGTCACAAAGGTTTGGATGTCGTATCCAAAGTTTTGGAGAAACCATTTCCTCCCCTCTGTATTTGGATCTCACACCCAAACCGGTTCTTTCAGCGTAAAAACTATTTTTGCATTATTCTGAAAGAAAATAATACCGAATTCATTACCGGGGTCATGTACATTTATTTTGAGTCACACAATTTAAAAATAGATTCATGCTGTTACAAAATCTCGTGAAGTTGATTGTAATTAAGTTTCATTGCTAAATATCATATTTTTGAAATCTCTTTAGTTTTCTTATGTTTTTTCTTGGTTAAATTACCTATTTTTTTTTAGTGTAAAATAATTTCGAAAATGGTACTAATTTTCGTGCAGGATTCCAAAAACTTGAATTTTTGTGCTTACATTTTAATTAATTAAATTGCAAGTCAAAAACAAGGGAGAGGGAGAAATACAAATAGTTTGCATATTTATTTAAAAAACGTGGTTACGCAATGAAATGACAAAGGCACGATGTGTTGCGTAGGAAAATCAGGAAATTACGAGGACAAAAATGTAAGCTTATAAGAAAAATAGGCGTTAAATTTCTCGCTTGTGTTTAATCACCTTGTTTATTGCAGTTATATTTGTAGTATATGACTCGAGTAATGCACATAACCTCAAGCACTTTCCCACCACACAATTTCATCCCATTTGCATTCCTTGTAGTCACTCCTGATCGTACGTTGGCAGACAGTTGCACCTGTGAGTTGGCACGGTTACGCCGTGAGGCCATCAACATTTGAGACGATCTTTTTTTTTTCCCATCTGCATCCGCTTTCAAATGTAGCCCTTGCAGTTTGTGATGTGTGTCACTCGACTCCTAAGAATACGTAATGGTTCTCTACGAGAGGAGACCTCACCAAGGGGCGCTTATGGCGACGTCTGGACGCTTTGTCCAAGGGTCGTAAACGCCACATTCAAACTTAATTATCGCGGTTGTAAATAGCGGAATTCCTTATCGGAAATAAAGATAAACAGGGCGTATGTGAGTGTGTGTATCTGTGGCGTGTCTTTGGAGAAGGGTTGCATAAAATTTTATTTAAAACGAACGGTGGCTCCGTCGTCCACTATTCCAGTTTTACGACACGACGAATAACGAAACGAACCGGAAGCGTGTGGTTTCTTTTGTGGAGGTGATCACCTGCGATGACTCACCCCCCCCTCCCTCGCCCATTCAACCCTCCATCACGCATCGGACAAAAGACGTCGTCGACGACGGTGCTGGATCACAATGTGGGCAGCAGCGTTGAAATATTTTTCCTGTCCGATGACCATCGAGTATTGAGACCTGTGGTATTCCGGTATTTGATCGCGATAGGGAAAGAGTCTGAACAAATTAAAACGGTCGCGTCCCATTTGTATGCGGCAGTGATGGTGGGCGCGGGACCACGCGGGTCTGCGGGCGGGTTGGCGACTGGCTGGCTGTCGCGTTTTTAGTGAGCGCGACGACCACGGAGACAGCGGGCGGTTCGGCTTCGTGGGACGCAATCTGCCGCTTAAGTGCTTCGTTGCTTGACGGTCACTCGTGAGATGTGGGATTTGGTCGGTCGTAAAGTGTGCTCGGGATCATTTTGATCTTGACATGTCTTAGCGTTGTTTTTTGTACGTAACATACTTTTGGACTAGTTAATGCGACAACCAACATTCGTTTTTAACAAGGTTGAGAGCTATATTGTCATAAATGATATCGTCAAGTTTTTACGTTTGACTTGCAATGAGTTTTCGTGAATTTGTTCGTTAAAATTTTAAGGAAATTTCTTCCAGACAACCACGTATGTTTGACTTACCCCAATTCTGTTTCGATTCGGGACACACTGATATCTCCGATGTTGAAATCTGTTTCCTCGAGATTTGAATCCAAATGCTTGAGTTTGGGTATTTTGAGGGTTTCTGAATAGTACTTTGGGCTCAAGAAAACTTCCTTGGAGATGAAAGTGTGAGAGGAGTATAGACGGTCGTTTCTCGCTGTGGAATCTTTGCACGACGCCTCTTGTGCCGTTTACGCTGTTTTCGTTTTCTTCACAACCCTCTTAGTCTGCCGCAATCCACCCCTAACATCAGCTCGTCTTTACCGTGTCACCTTCACTTTTATAGAATGTTGTGTTGCAGCGTTTCAGTAATGTTTTGAAAAAATCCAAGAAGTAAGTTATAAGTTACTAAATTATAGTCTTACAACACCTACTACTAATATCCTTAATTTATGTAATAATAACAAATGTAATTATAGTGGCAACATGTACTAAACTTCAGTAGAATGGCACATCTGCTTTGATATTTGATGTGTAGGATTATTGACAATATGGTCGTAAAAATAGTCCATGAGAAAATTTAAATACGTAAACCTTACGTCATTAACGAGGTAAATTTCTATGAAATATGATATACTTAAAAATTGAACCATTATCTCAAGTATGTTTTATAGTTAAAATGATAAACAATTGCTCTGGAAACGCCTTGCACACCTGCTCTTCTCTTCTCATACTCCCTCCACCAACCAACCACCTGCGTCTATCTTGAGTGTCACCCCTCAGCATCCGCGGTGACTGTGAAGTTTCTTCCGCGACGTCAGCGCCCCAGTCTCCCCGAGGCGCCGTGATCCCCCTCTCTTTTCCTTCCCCCACTTTTATTGAAGCATTATCATTTTACTGACTCCAAATAGCTTGTAAAATGCGGCGAGACGGCGTATAGAGCGGTCGGGAACGGGCGATCGACGCTACGCGAGGCCGCTGCCGAGGGTTGGTTTTGGGGATGGCAGACGCACCGCGACGAGCGCCAGTCGTATCGAGGGATTCCCCCTCGCAGTTTCTCCCAGTTGCCGCTACTCGTGCTGCCGTCGCCGCTGTGCGGAGGAGGGAAGCGATTTCGTAGCGAAACAGCCTAATTCGGAAGGCGGTAATGGTGTGTAATCGGTGCGAGCGACCTCCGGGTCAGACGACGGCAGTAAAAGGCACAGATCCGGACTTCCGCCTTTTCTCCTCCGGAGGAGTTGCGGAGGTTCGTCTGACACACGCGTGGCGCGGTACGTACACTGTGCTTCGGCATAGGGTTCACGGTGCGTTGGTTGTAATTAACGTATGGAACAATATAGTTGTGACGAATTTAATAATGACTATATTTCGTTGTTACGAAAACATCCCTTTTAAAATATTATGATCCTCTCTGAACAGTTTTTTGTGTTCACTTGACTTATGTCTTCTTCGGTAGTTTAGAATTTAAAGTTTAATTCACCGTGAATGAAGATAAAATAATGCATAATATTCATATAGAATATTCGTGGTGAATTATTTTAAATCAAATATATTTCTTGAGATGGTCTTTGGATGTATAGCAAATCGCTTCATTTGTTCGTCTGAGATAACAAATTTCCACTCTACCGAATGCTAAATGAACACGGGACCACTTAAGTGCGGACTACGCAGTCTAGTGAACATAGTAAAAACAGGATGTCTACTAGCAAAACGAGATGGTAATGGGCTTCGTAAACATTATGCAGGATCTTCCTAACGCATATATTCATTAGCGTATCTGATTTTTTATTCGTTCATCGCAACATCGCTCTTTTTATTACTTTCGACATGATACGTTTGAACTAAAAAATTCAAATTATTCTATCTTTGAATAATTACTTTTAAGTATTGATAACAACATAATAGGGAGACATGCGATTCTGTTTCAATAAACGTAATAGAAAACGTCAACACTACTTCGCATTAATGAAGGATTGTGATGAATTGCCTTAGGTAGACTCGCCTTACAAATGGGTTCCTCACCCATTTTTGTAGTGAAGTTCTGTAGATGGCATCTGGCCGTGTAATTATCTCAGGAGTAATTAACTGATAGTCCGAATGAAGAAGCGCAGTGTGCGCGGGTAAGTGTCTGGCTGTACTTGCCTTGGTTGCTAACTGAGGCGAACCTTGTGTTTCCCATCACTTGTCTTCCCCAGAAGCACAAGTCACTTAAAACAAAACCGGCTTAAAAATAAAGCGGTACCAGATAAGGAGCAAAACACTTGTTTTTTCGCTGAAAGGAATTTTCTGGAGATGATGGGTACACAATAGAGTCAGTTTTGATGCTCGTTAGATCTGTAGGTTTTCGTACGTAAACAAATCTTGTTTGGTGTGGTAGATGTAGTCACATAGTTCAGAGTACGATGGGAAGAATACGTACAAAATCATTGGGCATAACAAGTTAGATCATTCCGTGTTCTACATATTTGGTACTCACCCGGAACCTAATATTATATAATGTTATTACCGAAAGCTAAAATCATTTGCCAAGGTGGGATAAGATTCAAAATCAGTTTCGAACATCATGTAATTTTTTCTTTTCATGATTTTGGATAATGTATTAAACGATAATTTATGAATAATTATATCAAATATTTTATTCCTTATTTAGTTTTCAAATGCAAGCTGCAACTTACGATGACACGCATGCGTCAAAATATGTGCTTCCATGCAAGAAAAAGTCTCTTTTGCGGTCCTTAATAAATAAATTCTTTTTCCGTAATAGTTCGCTATATTTAATGTAGAGCTGTATTTTTCTCACTTTCGTAAGTTAAACTGTGTATGTGGAAACGGGGTGCGTTGCCGCTAATCATGGTTACACTGGTGGCAGTGGTCCGTACGCCGACGGTGTCTATACCAACAAATCTCTTAATAGGATTTACTCTGAAGCTGCGATCTGCGCAATTACCCCATCGGCTGCCACTTGGCCTTGCATCTATGAGGGTTCCAGCTTCTACCACCACCTCCCTCACTCTGGCATGTCCCTTCAGTTGCTGCTGATAATTATATTTTCGCTCCCTTGGTGACTTTGCAGCCACCCTCACGAAGTCTTCCCCACTAGCATGCTTTAAAGGATTTTAGTGTTAAGCTTCAATTTATAATTACAACGTTGTGTACCGCCAGACACAGTGGAGCAGGGAAGAATGTGGGGTTTTTGCAAATTAGATGACCCACGGTGGAAAATCGAGATGAGGTTAATATGCGTCAAATGTGTTTCTCTTTTTGCTAATAGTCGATTGGAGGGTTTTGCTTGGTCTCAATTGTTTGTTATTCCTTTTTACATAATGGGATATTACGTCGTTGTACAGGTCTCTGTATTCAAACTCGTATTACTTAACTTGGCGTTACCAATTGCATGCTTTGCTAATTCGTTGTTGTCCTCTAACCGAAGCATGCACTTATCCACATAATGCTACCCGACAATTGAGGATACTTCATTTCTTAAGAGGTAGGTTTAAAAGTAATTTATGACCGTCTCTGTGTCAAATTGCTTTCTAGATGTGTGTGCTCTGTGGTTTTTGTGTGGTGTGTTATTGTTAAGTATATTATACTAAAGTATTTTGCGTTCTTAATGCCTGACGTAGATCAGTCAAGTGATGCACTGGATGATAAAGGAGTAGGTGTCCTTCCATTCACCGACTCTTACCTCCACCTATTTTCCGCAAAACGTCAATGCAAACTCTAGCATTGCATGAACTTCCGTTTAAACTGTAATAGCAGGCTCTTTAGATGCCACTTTTCTCCACTATGGAGATAAACGTTCCGCTACGAGAGGGCTACAAGTACATAACTGTTAAATTACACCGTCCCATTGCGTGTGTTCAATTTTATTGTAATCGTACTCCTCACGTTGCAGTGAGTCAAAATTACATCAATTGGGAACGAGTCAAAGCTGTCACGAACTCAGGTTTCACAATATGGTAAATGTGCAACGGTGGAGGTAATGGGGCTGATTTCGTGTAATTTTCGTGAGACTGCTAAACCGAGAATGATTTCTTACCCCTCCTCCTTTCGATTACGACAGTGGTTGGAGGGGAGGGTGGTAGTGTTGCGACGCGGGCGTGTCTCCGCCACGATAAACTGCCCGCGTCAGAAATCAGCGGGGTGAGAGGGATGAAAGAAGCAACTCCGGAACGTTTTAGGGAGAAAGTGTTTGTTTGGAAGCCAAGTGTACGGCGACGCTTTGCTGGGGAGAGAACGTAGGAGGCGTGCTTGCTACGGGGTAAAGGAGAGGATTTTGGACGCGGTCGACCCCCAGAGAAAAGCACATTCGATGCACTTAGGTGGCGGATTGCGGAAAGTTCTTTTAGCTCCAAGTGTGTGTGATGTGTGGACAGATGGAGAGGAATGGGCAAGTAAATTAGGCAACGGCACAAAGTGAGTGGTGGGGAAGGGAGAGATGGGCTTGTTGGGAGGTTTGGGTTGGGAAGCTGTCGGAGAGCTACAATCCATCCCTTCGCGAGAAACCCCACCCGACGTCCAGCAACGGAGGTCTTTTTGGCGGGGTTTCCGCCAGAGTGGACTAAAAGGCTAATGGTCTCGGTGGTCGGTAAAGTAAACTCTGGAGGGGGAAGGGGAGCTTGGACGCCGCAGAGTGCAGTGGCAGGCTTTCGTAGCGGGGGTGGATCGGAGACGGGCATGCGCTGCTGAGACGCTGGAGATGCGTTCGCCAGGCGAACAGTTTAATGGAATCCTGGACCTTGGGGACCATTAAAATGAAATAGTGGAGCAGCATCAGCGACGCAAGACGCGGCGCTGAGTCCCCTCCCCAGGAAGTTCTTGGTGGCCCGCCAGACGCGTGCGCTCGATGACTGGCCTGTCCCCACTACGTTCTTGTAGGACGCTTACGGATCAATCTACGGATGTATGGAAGAGTGTGGCCCTTTCCTATATCAATTAGTAAAAGTATATCATATAAATTAAGTCAATAATTATTGTATTTGATTTTTATGATCTTCAAAAACAATTTCAACAATTTTACTATGAATACATTTAGAACGAAAACATTTTCTCAAGGACGTTTTCTTTGTGGACACACTGGTATCTTATTCTCTTTATACCACCAACTAGTTGAAGTGGCCAAGAACTGGGAATACGGACGGTGCACGAAAATATCGAATGAACGACGTGACTTGACAGTTCCCTCACATACAATATTCACATCTTTCGGTCCCACCCTTTCTCCTTCGGCGTGTACACCATCGTCGACCCGAAAGCCGACGGTCGCGCTCCGGGACTCGGTCTAGTGCTTCACCTATTTTTACGAGGGCCCCTAACTCCACATTATCCCCCGAACGCATACACGGCTTCTGCATAAGCAAACGTTCATATGCATGATGTTTGAAAACCCTCCCTTCCCCCGACGCCCTGTTTCCCTTTTTTTCGTTTTCAGCGAGCAACGTCGTCATCGACCCGCCCCCTTGTGTACCCGTATTACCATCATTTCCATGTATGTGTAAGCTTATAAAATATTCAGCCTGGTAATACAATATGAGCCTTCCTTTCCCCCCCTTCCCTCCAGTAGCGGCGGTGGCAGCAGCTTCACGCGGGAAAAGGCAGGGGCGTCGCCGCCGTTCTGACGTCCTGCACCCGCAGGAGCCAAGGGTGGGCTGGTGGGTGTTATCTTCTTTCTAATGTGTCTGGCCTCTCCGCGATATGAAGTTTTATGAATAGGTAATGTGCTAGTATTGATTTTAATATTCAGCACAGCGCTTGCTGCAACAGCGGCGGCAGCCACCCTTCCTCGCTCCCTCGTACTTGCTTCGTTTCACCCCACCCTATCTCCCCACTCGAAAGCGAGAGTGTTGGGAGAATTTTGTTTAAAAAGCGTAAGGGAACCCGCAAGGGTTAAAAAGTGAACCGGGAGGAGAGAGCGACTTGACTGCTGTGGTGCGTTGTTTTCTTAATAGAGCTCCAAAAGTCTTTGGTGCGTGCGGCGGTAGCGCCCTGGTGGCAGCGAACGGGGGAAATGGAAAAGGTGGGGTAGGTTGTGTTATGCTCTCGAATGCTCATGGTTGCAATGTATCGAATTAATATGAATAGCATATGCATATAAAATGTAACGTATAAATGAAATACGAGACAATTTGTCAACGAACTTTCATAGCATAAATATACATTTTTACAAAAAAAAGGTATGAAGTAAAGTACAAGTTCGAACTTTTAAATTAACTAAGAGGGAAAATAATATATCAGTGGGTACAAAATTTCTAATAGATTAGATAGTGGGTACTAAGATATGACTAACATAACCCTGTTAAAAAACAATCTCTTTCGAAGTTAGATATATGACGTCATAAAAATTGCGAGTAAAATCTGTGGTATTATTGTTTACACTTAGCATACGGGAGTGATGCACTTATAACGTGCCGTAGTA
The DNA here is from genome assembly GCA_002313205.1 of Laupala kohalensis. NCBI lineage: Eukaryota > Metazoa > Arthropoda > Insecta > Orthoptera > Trigonidiidae > Laupala > Laupala kohalensis. The sequence goes on from NNCF01127356.1 coordinate 2,186,882, forward strand.
GAGGGTGCGCGCAATCCAGACTTCTTGACGTACTAAGCGTGCATGCGACCAAGGGCTCTTCTGGGACGGATTGCCGGGGAAACTGGAGTGCTTCTTTGTTGAGATGAGCGTTGTTGTATGGTTAATGCAAAGCCTTCAAACCGTTTAATTCATTGAAAGAAGACAAAGCATCTTGAGAGCTTATTCAACAGCTGTTTAAAAGCGGTATGACGGGGTGAAATATAATCATTTAAATATTTTTGAGGGTCTAGATTAGAAATAAATTTAATCTTGGACGAATATACTAAATAATATTTGATACGTGATTTTGACTGGAGGCCAACAAGTTAATTGGAATTTTATGAGTGATATGACACATAAATGTCCAATGACAACGGCTTACTTGCCCTTGCTTCGTAAACCTGATAAGCATTAGGAGAATGGAATGTTTGGATGCGTATGAATGAAACGAGGTCACATTCACGCAGGAATCTAACTCACTGACTCTGGTATAATAATTTACATCCTTTCGTCATTATGACATCTAAATTTTCTTTTATTTCCAGAAATTGATTTGGTTCCAACTTATACTCAGTATCTACCCCGGCATGTCCCTACGGTAGTGCACAGCATGATCTGTGAGTTCGGATCTCCTCTCCTCTGCAGTTTCCATCTCAAGCCACCAGAGGACAACCCAAGCGAGCTACGTGTATTCCTATGAGGTTGGCACATTATGTCTCGTTTGGCGATGGCGCTAAGCTGATCTCCCTTGCGCAATCTCAGTCCCGTTGCATCCACCCCCGTTCCATCCCGCCCCTCGAGGGACCCACTTTCCAATATCATTTCATAAAAATTAAATTGCAATTTATATTAGACTAAAGTGGTAGTCTGTTCGCATCATACGCATTCTCATCTTAGAAAAGAAGTCTTAAAGAATGTGTTTTCACTACGCAGGGTTATTTTCCTCGTGAAATTGGTCTGCGGGAATTTTCCATCATATGTCGGAATAATAATGATATTTTTGGGTCTGAGGAATGAAAGAGGCATTGGAGGGTGAGGGTGTGGATGAAATGGCGCGAGGGAAAAGCACCTGTAACGCTCTTAGCTCTCGGGACTCATACATCAGGAGAAGATGGAGTGTCGTGGAAGTGCGAAGGGGATGGGGGCAGAGGGTGGGATTATGTGCAGCGAAGGAAATGGAAGCCTGTGGGGACGAGTATGTGTGGTAGGAGAAGAGTTGGTAAAGGACGTTGTGCTGTGGTAGAATAATTTTAAATAGATCCGACGAACGAGGCAGTTGTGTGTGTTAGGGTGAATCGATAAAGGACTATAAAGTTTATTAATAGCGTGAGGGGGGGGGGTGTTAATCGTGTGAATATGAACTATGGTACCAGATGTGAGGTATATAAACAAGGAGTGTAACTTAATGCTTTTTTCCCGGATATTTTATTTTGTAGACAAATCTACGAGGGGAGAATTACGTTGTGAAATTACCTTTAATATATGGGTTCATTTTGTGATTTTGTTACCAATGTTACGTCGCATCGTTTAATTTGTCCGGTTGGTATTCTATACATATATATTGGAGAGCTTTCTTGAGGACGTGTTCCTTTACTCAGTCGCAAACGAAAGCAATTCTCCCCTCCCCCCTTTACTTTCCCACTCTTTGGCGCCTATACGCCTGCTACCACGATAAATCACGGCGACAAATTTAATTATCGCCCTGTCTACGATAAGACTTGCCGCTGCCACCACCTCCTCACCACTGTCGCTGTCTCCGTTCTTCCTCAATCTCCACATCCGTTTCCTCTCCCCTCCCGCTACTCCTTCCATCCACGACATTGCGCGTGCTTTGCTCTCGTGGCCTTGCAGCCACGGTGTAGGAGCCTGGGGAATCTTGAGCTTTAGATAAGGCTGCATTGATTTTGTCACCTATTTCCGCGGAACGGGAAAATCGCTGAACTTTCTTCTTTGCATACGCTCCGTGGTTGCATTTTTTTAGACACTTCGAGGTATTACTGATTTCCGAACGATCCAAGATATGATGGATGTTATTTTTCTTTTAATTTTCGTTCATAAGTTTGTTTTCTAACAATGAGATTGATAGGCCTCTGCAAAAACACACGAGAATGTGTTTTGTGGAGTTCAGTTGATAAGAATGTGTCATTCGAAGGAAATTATTAATCCACTAACTTATATAACACGTAAGGAAAACCAAGAAGGTGATTGTATCGTAAATATTCTTCAAATATGACATAATATTTTTTAAATTCCATAGATATTTAAGGGTTTTATAGAGTGAATATCAGAACCATTTTGGGTCTGGGTAGGAGATGAGGTTACTATCAACGACTAATTTTTCTACGAATAGGCCTTAACTTATAGGTATGTTTTTAAAATTCGTTGAAATCTGATTTCAGGTTAAGACAGTATTAAGTCCATGGCCAAAAAGTATTTTGGTAGATATCTATACCTCTCTCCAAAAAAATTTATTTATGTTAAATCAAAATAATTTGTCATAAAATATTTGTATTTGTTTAGTTCATGTTAATTATTTAGTTCGTAGTAAATTAAACAAAAAAAAACAGTTTGTACAGGTTACGTACTACCAAACCCCGAATTGACAACGATCATACATGACAGTAAGTCTACATAAAACGAGCGAATAATGAATTGGCCAAATCGAATCAGTATCTTCTTGGAGAAATCCTTTTCTTTCCGAAGGTGTGGTAGTAGAGACGTAGCGTGCGCGGTTCAAACCCGGCTGCCGCGTGACGTGGCTCTTCGCCGACACGAGATTTACGTTGCGACGCATCTCTTCCGCCCTCGGTAATAAACATCTTGCGCTGCCGAGTTACGACTCGATGGCGTGCAGCTGTCTCTTATACNGGGAAGGTTAAAGGGGCGGGATAACGTAAGGGCAGTGGAGCAAGCTGTGTGCCTCCCCCTCCCTCTGCCACACCTTGCGTGACCGCTTTCAATAATGAGAAAGAAACTCCCGAGGAAGACTCTTACCATAAAAAATTAAATATCACTTCTGTCTGTGACAGAGAAATGTTGGGTTTCATTTCTTCTTATGATGTTTTATACAACGTTATTCTGATAAATGACATTTTAAGGAAATATATAATTACGTTAACGTGGAGTGTCAAGAAAAGTTTATTCCCGTTATGATTTGATCCAAATTTCGAACCGGGTGATTACACTCTTCGACACATCTGTCCATATTTACCCCAAGAGCATAACGAGATAACGTGTAAAGCGCCCCTTATGGCAAAAAGTCGAGAGTTGTCCCCCCCGCCCCCCCACCTTCATCTACTATCCGCTTCCGGTCCCTTCTCTTCACGAGAGGAGTAAACCGCGTTCTCGAACAATGGCGATGATTAGCTGTGAGTGCGCCGCCGCCGCCGCGGGAAAACACACGGCCACCGCTTCGCGACTTTTGTACATGTCCCTCCTCGCCTACCACGTGAGTCTCCCCGAAGGCAAAGCGAGTACTTCCCCGGGGCAGGGGCATCGAACAAACGACAGGCTGCGGAGACCGCTGCCGCTGCGCGGCTATTATCCGCGGAGGAGGCGACAGTTGAGGCCCGCTGCGCGCACGTGGCCCACACAATACGCTGTTTGTTGGTGGGCGTCGCGTCGGTTGCTGACGAGAGAGTGAGTTAAAGAGAGAGGGAGAGAAGTGCCCGCGCGGTCGGTCGGTCGGTCGGTCGGTCGGTCGGTCGGTCGGGGTAGGAATGAGTCCCCAGCGCCCTGCAAGTGTCGGTGATTGCTTATTTTGTGGGGAGGAACAAGCGTCAATTAGGTTAAACAGCGTGAATAGGCGGAGCGCGACGGGCCGCTCGGCCGCGGGCATGTCTGACGATTGCGTCGGTTGTCGGCCACGGAGCTGGATGTCGATTCGCATGGCTCAACGTTTAATTCTTGTTCTTCCTTTCTTTCTTATTAAAGTTCGAAATTAAATAAATAATAAAGACTTGCGACATTTTACGGACGAACAGTAAATATTTTGTTACTCAAAGCTCAGGACGTTTAGTCTTTATGTCCACGACGAAATCGTTGTCAGGTTATAATAAGAAACACGACAATAGAACATTATTAAAAATAAATACAAAATATTGTTACAAAAATAAAACAGAAATTACACAAATATGTTATTCTCGTGTTATAATATTATTCGTCAGTCATAAATCGTCTTTGATTATTTATTTAATCGATTTCGCAATGGACGTTAATAATGAAAGTTTGATTCAATCTCACATATTACCCTACCAAGCTTTAAATATTTTAACTCGCTACAGATTAGAATGTAGCACGGAGACCATACATCCCTTTTTGCTTACATTTCCCTCTAAGATGGAATAGTACAAGATCCGGAAATAGTATATACTCCCATATAATAACTTTTAGTATGGTTACTTAAGAACACAGTGCCCTTTTCCCCAGAATTATAGATCACAATACGATCTTGTTTATGTCTCCTTCGATACATCATTCATATTTAATTTTCTTCGGTAGCACAATACCCGCGACTGGTTTCGCAACGTTGCCTTGATTGAAGACTTCTTTCTAGATACATAAAGACTGATTTATTTCTCATGAAACACTTTTAGTCGGGTGAAATTCACTATAGGACAACCTGGTAAATAGATTTGATGCATTTTGGCTCATCACTCAAATATTGACGAGTTTTCGAAAATAGGATGCCAAGATAACTCAATTTGTTTTTGAAGAAAGATGTTTGACCTATCCGTCGGATTGAAAAATCATAATCAGAAATGTCAAGTACTCGTTCCAGACTTTAAGCACAGTATTCGTCGTACCGCGTTGTTCTTATTGCGCTTGGCCTACTTTTTGGACAGGATTATGAGAGGCGTGTTTAAAATCGAAATTGGACGAGTCGCGTTGCGGACGATAAGGTTTCTGAGAGGGCGACGGGGGCAGTGGCGACCGGCGCCAGCAACAGCTCAGCGCCTGACAGCCAGCCGCCTCACAGAACCAGGTGGCAGTAATTAACTAATTGACCAAGTTACGGCACGGCCCGCCTCTCTCTTTTACATGAAGGCCGTGATATTGGCGATACCGGTAGCTGCTGGAATTTGGTGCAATCAGTCAGATTGCGTATGCTGACGAGAATTGGTTTTTAAAAGGCCAGCTCGAGTGCTGCTGTGCGGTTTACGAGACCGATGCTAAGAGGGAGTTTTTAATCAGCTCTATCTAAACTAATCTTCAGAATGAGAAGTTGGAAGGTAGTTAACCTCATTGTTTGCTTTAAGAGCAGGCAGTAAAGTTTTCACTTAAAATTGAACATCAGTTTTTTGATTACTCTATTAAATGTCCTATTCGATGTTTATGAATATTGATTACTACAAAAAGTATTACTTTCGTTCAGAATGGTAGCGTATATTTGTAAATGTTGCTTGTTGACAATAATTCTTTTCAAGTGACAAAATGAATGACTGTCATGTGAAATGTAATTTTTTGTTCTAACTGTAAATAATGTTGGGAATAAAAAAGACTTTATGTAATGGTAAAAGACGTATTGTTTAACGTTGTGTTTGTTCTGATAGTTTGTTTTGTGTCAGCTACCACATGACACAACATCAGTAAGAGGAAAAAATGTTTTTAATTTAGTAGATATGAAATGAACAGGAAGAGTAAAATTTTTCGTCTTGGTCAAGTTAGATAATTACTTTATTCATAGATTCTAAAAAACATTCTGAACTCGTAAAATTTTACGGTCATATTTCTCTTTGTTTTTCTTCTTGGAATGTCATGGGTGTTTTTTTTCGAATATATTGCAGAGAACATCTAACAATCGCAATATCGTTTCCGTTTGGCGTTTTTTTTTCATTACGGTGCAAATTATTTTGATCGATAAGTAGTCGAAACATTGAAATCACTGGAAGGTACGCTAGTTGGTTTAGTCACACGCGGTATTAATAAAGTTATTTTAGAAATACTCGTATTTTTTGTTTCTCATAGTGGCTGAAATGCGACAACATAGTCATTCACCACCACTCATGTTGTCGAGAGGGTTGTTACTGAACAATGTTTTGGGGATACTCACCGATAAGTATCACCTTCGGTAGCCGGTCTCCTGTCGCAACAGTTCGATCTTTCCGAGTCGTCAGCCGCAGCGACGATGATGACGGTGGCGTCTCACGCCACGCGCCCGCTGCACCGTCACGTGACTCTTTTGATCAGAAAATTATTTCCGGTTCTTCCCCGCGGCAATGGCAGCGGCCTGCCTCTATGTGTTTGCTGGATAGGGCAGCATACGCGCGCGGCTGTGACGACAGCGGCGGCACGACAGGAAGAGAAGGGTTAGTGCTTACGGGGGCGGGTCTGTCGCCGCCGCCACGACGCGTGGGGGGGTGGCGGCGGTGGGCGTTTGACGGACGCACGAAGGCGCGGTCGACGGCGGATGGATAGATGGACTGACGGACGCTGCGACTAGGAGTAACCGCCACCACCAGGCTCTCTCTCCTTCCTCGACTTGCCGCCTGATGAGGAGAATGAATGAATGAGCCGAAATCATTTCAATGAATAAAGAGTTTGTTGGTGTAGGAGGGAAGTGCGAGGAAGGAGCAGGAGGGTGGGACGACGGGGTGTATTAAGAACGGGGTGGGAGGGCGGCAGTTGCCCCGACACAAGGAGACGCGCGGAAGGGGAGGGAGTATAGGGGAAAAGAGAGACAGGATGAGTTTGTATAGAGTGTTCTAGACAAAGAAACGGAGGAAGGGGCGTGCTAGAGAGGAGAGAGTAGAGTCGAGTCCTGGCTGCCCTGGTTTTCTGTGTGTACTTGTCTGCCAAAGCCAGATGGTCTCAATTTGGATGTGAATTGTTCGTAGAGCCTTCCCTTCTTGTTGTGCAGTGCTACTCCCTTCTCTCCTCTTGGATTGTGGCTGCGCGTGTCACCCTTGCGCCTCAACACCGGAGAGCTTCCCGTTCTACACTTCTGTGATGGCAGCGGTGGCAAAAACACTCTACTCAAGAGGGAATCGTCGTGATTGCACAGTCGGCTCAAAGATTTTTCGGCACCGGTCAGGTCTTTAGAGCTCTCTAGATTATCCTCTCAAGATTAATTTTTTCAAGCACTTGTAGTCTTCATCGGTTTGGAAAGTTCGGCACCTCCCGGAGTGCCCACAGATCTAGTCAAAAGTGCTCTTGGGATTCAAGTCAAAAAACATTGCCATTCCATCAACTTCACGGATTAACTATGCCACAGGATAGTGATCAAAAGTATTTGTTTAAGGAGTTGCATTCCAATTTGTTTTTAATCTGTCTTCCTTATCTCTTCTTATATGACGCGATCGATGTTCTGCAACTCCACTCAGCAATGCATCAATGTATGACATTTCCTCTATGTATTTGTTTAAGGAGTTGCATTCCAATTTGTTTTTAATCTGTCTTCCTTATCTCTTCTGATATGACGCGATCGATGTTCTGCAACTCCACTCAGCAATGCATCAATGTATGACATTTCCTCTTGTACAATTGATAACGATTCTTGTTATATGTAACGTTGACACAGTTTCTTGTTCTGATGACCTAATATTCTTTATATTGGTAAAATCAGTAATTGAATAACAAACAAAGTTGACATTTTTTATTGGAAATGATATCGTAAGATAATTTCCTCCTTCGTTTCCTGTGAGAACAGTTTCTTAACCACAAAGTTAAGTGACTAACGAGAGGTTGGTAACTCGTCGACACGATGGATAATGAATTTATTTTATTGACGTTGGAGTGCTTAGGAGAACTCATGAATTGACACACACCTTACTCACGAGAATCTTATTGCTGTCTCNCACGAGAATCTTATTGACCTTAAAATTCGATTTGGATTTTTCTTCGGCCACTACTTCAAGATCTCGAGTATACTTTTCAAAATGTGAGATCACCCCATAACACCAGTCGAAGTATTGATTTTACAATTCTCCATTTAGCTTGTTACAACACTCACTATATAACCTTCTCGTATTTGCCTCAGGATGTTCTGGATCATCGACACCATCTTCAGAACTGCCTTCTTGTTACATTTGCACATGAGATTGGATATGACAGAAAATTAACTATTCCACCACTCCAATATGTACCAATGTATTCGTTTTAAATGAAAAAAAGTATTTTGTGATGATGGGGTGAATTGTCTTTATTTGGGTATCAAAGTTATAAAACATTTATTTTTTTCAGTCCCTGGGATCTGCGTTCGCACCACCACCTCTGTCTACTCCCTCGCCACTACCACTGTAATTCACTACCGACATTGCTGCCAACAGCTCCGACGTCACACTAAAAATAACCGCTAGCAACGCCTCGAGTACTCTCCACACGTTTTGCCGTCGTGCACTGTCATCGGCGGTCTATGCCAAGAACACTTCGCGTCGGCGCAGATTTCTCAAAGCCAGACCTAAGCAATAATCTTGTGAGATGTATAGTTCAGTCCGAAAATCAGCACCCAATCAAGCGCGCTGATAGTTTTATACTCCCGCCTCGCTAATGCCGATGTTTAAGTGCTTGATTATCCGTTACGTCACTGCGTCTCAGCGACGTTAAATCGAAGCTTCGACCGCTAGGGAAATAATCGCGTATTTATTGCTGACGGTTTTCTTTGATCTTCGCCAAAACGTTCGTGTTTTGAGTTTTGAACTTTTTTGTCTCTGCTTTAATGTTGTGTGGAGAATGTTGATTTAATTTACCTCTTTGGTTGCCGGGATATCTAGGTGTGAGATTAACGCTACTTTATGTTTCGTAAATGAACTTTTATTATCAAGTGAGTTTTAAGAATTTGATTTGCTGATATTTAGGGTGAATAAATCCTGCAAGATAAAATGATACATTGTTTCACGAGTTAAATAAATAATTAAATGACATATTTTGTAAGGAATGTGATCTTTTCTCTTCCGTGCGAAGAACTGAAAGTCTGTAGTTCTTCATCATATCTCTCTTTTGTTACTTTAATTGAAAATTCTTTTGGAGGCTTCATTGTTAGTTAGTTGGGCTAACTTATATTTATGACGTGATCTGTCACATATTCTAACATCATTTTCCCCATTCGTTATAGGTCCCGTATAAAGAAAGGAACGATTATACAGAAATACGGCAATGCAAATTAGAATATTCGGTAAGTAGCGAATTTTTTCCCATTTCACTTTTATCTAGTGCCCATTCGCAGAGGATTGTAATTCTTTAGCTTTGACGTCATTGTTTGCCATGAGTAAGGCTTTGGTGTAATGATAAATTTATGTTTGCATCCCGAGTAACTTTTTTGCTTTCGTATTTAAGTTCATATTTGTTGTACAGCTTGCTGCGTGATGGCTTGAACCATTGTTTAGCATGGGAATGTAGTTTTTGTCAATGCTTGGATCATGCAGTGTTTTAGGTTTCTTCTTTACTTTCTTTATCTTCGAGATTTCTTCTCGCGTCGGTGAAAGTTCTACTCAACGCAGAGCTAGGATAATTTCCATATCTTGTTTTGCTGTCGCTTGGAATCGGTAATTTGCGAGCTTTTATAATTTTTTTTTTATATGAATGCCAATAGCATGAAAAAGACAATCATTCCTGTCCAGAAATATTTCGTACATAAAATAAATCCTGGTGTCATTAATACCACAATAGTTTCTTTCGGAGTAACTTCTTCGCCGTCTAATTTCTCCATTACCAAGCGAAGTGTATACACACGTCCGATACGTCATTTCCCGAGCGACCGTTCCTATTTTCGAACTCCGACCCTCTCATCTGAGAGTACATCGCTAAGTGCGTGCTGCATCGCGATGCTGTGCAGCTCAGTTCTCCGCCACCACCGGCCCTCAACCAGCCCAGCGTCGACGTTACATCTTCCCTTAATTACTGCTCAGGCTAATTAACGCGTCGACCGGTGCAAGTGACAAGCTCGCAGCCGCTCCTGACGTCACCTAACGTCGCTCGACAGACTGTCCGCTCGCTGCGCTGTCCGCTGCCGTCGCCGACACTGCACTGGAGGCGTCCGCCTATGGATAATGGTATTGAGTCTGGATACGGAATGGGAGGAAGAGGCTTGGGATGGAGTTCGGTGAAAGCAGTAATATCTCGACTAATAGCGGATTCTCCACATCGAACACGTCGCTACCACTTACATCATTGTCAGGATTCTATAAAAATAATTTTTACCCTCACCACGGCAAAGACATTTTTCGAAGTAAAAGTAACTTTTCTTCATCATCAGTCACTTTTTCCTTTTCTTTTAGAAGTAGCTTTTCCAGCTTTTCCATTACTATACCACTTTACCATACATTCGTGAGTCACTTTTTCTCTTACTACACTAAACACCGTGGCCCATCATGGCCACGGTGTCAGCGTGATTGCTCGTCACCAAGTCATCCCGGGTTCGATCCCCGATAAGATAAGATTTGTAGCTTTTCATTTAGTGGGATGTATGAAAAGTCCGCCCTTCGCGACTAACATCTCCAGTTGTAATGCTCGGATACAGCTGTTAGATGGGTCTAGTGAGTAAACTCACACAAGAACTGAGCCTTACTGGTACTAGTCATTCGTGGTGTACAACCTTCCATCCACCTCCAGTGCTTCCTCTGTCTCCTTCACCATCAACCGTGACCCTTCAAGTACAGAGTAAGCAAGAGGGAATAGACAGAGGTGGTCAGCAATTGAATCGCAGACTAGACGCAGACTAACGGTGCTACGCAGAAACTCCATAGATTTGTTACTTGGCGGAAAACGAAAAGTCTCTGAATATAAAGCTCTTTTGATTTATTATTAGTTGATTGTGGAGGCGTATGTGCACATGAGCTAGTTTCAGTGAAGTTAAAATTGAATAAGTACCACGTGTTTCCCCGTGGATTCAAAATTGCTTCCGTATTTGCTTGTTAATGTTGATAGCGAGAGAATTTCTGTAGTTTGTGGGGGTGATATGTTGATGTACAAGGTAGGGACTTAATCAGCAAAAACGTCCACTATATTGTGTGCTTTTGGTTCAAAATTTACGTTTGCTCTTTTCTGTAACTTAAAAAAAATGTTTCTCGTTTTCGTTCTATTTATAAAATAATGTACTTTAAAAAAAGAATTGTATGTACATTTGCATGAAAAATATAACTAATAATTGGAGGTACAAAATTATCATATGCTTATTTTGATTTCTAGTTAAATTTAAGTCATTGATTTTTTTAAAAAACATCAATACTAGTCAATGTTTTCAAATGAATTGTATGTTCATGCTTGGAAAGTGTAGGAAGTGCAGGGAGTTGTTTTGAGCGACTCCGCCTTTTTCTTTATCGCCGAGGGATTAACTTTCAATTCGTGCTATCAGGGCTCACCACCTGCTGATACAACACTATCGAGCTCACAACGGCTAAGCTTTGCGACGTACGATAGTAGTGCACCGTTGAATTTTTACCTTGAACTATCTGGGGAAGAACATATTCTCGCATTTTTTCAAATAGTTTTCAACGTCTTTCCTTATTAATCTCTTTTTGTGTTTGATTTTTATGTAAATGCAGCATGTTGTAAATAATTAATATTATCGGAGTAAGTATTCGTTTTTTTATTTCTTTTTTATCAATTATCAAAAAAATTTAATCGTGTGTTATTGATAGTTTAAATTTTCTAGCGTATGAAAAGTTATACAAATGGTTCGTTAGTCCTAACATCCTTTATATTGTCGTTTCGATTATACGTCTACGTCATAATTTTCTTTTTGTCTCAGTTGATATAAAATGTTTGTGCACACACCCTAAAAGTATTCAGTACGGTCATTGCATTTTCGAATACCACAAATATAGTCCAAATGATTTTTTGTCAATAGTATGGGTTGTATGATCTCGTAAAACTGGTAGGAGAGAGAGAGACACTACCAGCCCGGAGTACTTTCTGGAGTACAACTCGGCCAACCCATCAAATGACGAATGGTCAGTCGTTTGTTAAAAATCGTTGTTTACGGCATGCTCCCACCCCATCTCCATTCCCCGAAACCTGGGAACTTCCACCCCCTTCCCCTTCCGTTTGTAAAAGTTGACCCCCACCCCTGCCCATTCGGCACTCTCATTTTTGAAAAGCTCGTAACGGTACCAGGAATTCTGGGACTGGACTTTCGACATCCCCCCCCCTCTCTCTCTTCAGTGGTTGCCGAGTGTTTTGAGTATTCCTGGAAACGCCTTCCCTCCCATCCTACTTCCTACTCCCCCCTCGACTTGAAAATCTTTTCTATTCCGTATCTGGAAAATCCACAGAAATTACCTGGAGCTTTACTTGTCGTTACAATGTGCAGTGGGCGGCGTGTCTCCCTTCCTTGGACGACGAGCCCTTCGCTCCGAAGCGTTGAATAGATTGACGGGCGAGAGTCGGGGCTTCTCACCCGTCCCCAGGAGGGCGAAAACTCTTTGCCCGGGACCGTAAATTATTGCGACCCCCGAGTCGCAGCGGCACGGTACCTTTTCCAACTCCAGGGAGTCGTTTCGCTTCCACCTGACTGAGTCTTGACAGCTGATTTTTCTTGTATTCACGATCCCCGGTGGAAAGGTAGGAAGGAAATAGCATTGGAACGACGTCGTCAATGGGGAAGTCGGACGAAGGTATTAAGTAGTCGAAGACGCTGTTGTGAATGTTTGCTGAAGCATATGAGTAAAGACAATGGTTGGAGAGCTCATGGTTGTGTCTCGTGGCCACCCACGTTTTGTGCAGTGCTAAGTTATCGTATCTTTACGATAATGGAATGGGACTAACAGCTAATACGAATGACTCATTGTAGGAGATGCTCGTCTATTGAATAAAGATTTATTTTCTGTTTCGTGAATAATTACTGTTATTAATTGACGCAATAATAAATAGGTCAACGGAGTATTGAGACATAATTTTAAGTATTCAGTTTTTTTGTTCTTATTCAGTCTTTTTTCATAGCATCCGTATTCGCCCAATTATTCAAGATATTAAATTTAGAAATAAAGTGCAAAATCTTCATAGTGTTGTCTTTAAATGCACTTTGAAGATTCGATCATTACGCCATCTTTTGTTCATGTTATAGTAAAATTTAGCGCCCATGAATTTAAAAAAAAATATATCTGTTTTGATTCCATGGTTTGTTTAGCACTCAATTTAATGTGGTATATAGTATCCATCTTTGTCTTCAACACATTCTTATCTCAAGCTGTATTGGATTGCTCGATTCCTCGTCCGTAAAAACCGAGACGAAACAAATGCGCAATAAACATGAGTGGGTTCGAGCTGTTAAGCTAGCAATCTAATTGAGCATTTGGAAGCTGAGCATAAGCAAGATACTCTCAGACTCGCGGGTGGCAAACCCTCCAAGCTGTCAAACTCTGATGGATTGCTCGACGATAAAAATAATAGGAGGCAGGGCGCATCGCGGCGACCAAAGCATGACGTCATCGCCCTGCAATCCTCTGGGACGGATAGGTTCTCGGATTGCATTGCCCGAAGCCGTCGTCTGTGCAGCATCTCACACACGAGGATCCTCTCCTGGCAACGCAAAATGCTTTCCACGATTGTAATTCTCCTTTCTTGTGATCGATGAAAAACAGACTTGCTGAAAGAGTCGTGAATTTTTATTATACATTTATTATTATTTACTTAAATTTATTACGAGTAATTTTTAAATTATTTTTTACATTTGACGATATTTTATTAGAGTATATATACCAACGTTTTCTCAAAAAGCGAAGAAACGAATCGTACTGCCACTCACAGAGAGTGTATTTTTTATTCAAACTAAATATTTTCATATTTTCTTTCTTTCCTCGAATATGATTAATGCGACAGCGGATGACTAGTTAAAACGAAAGATTCGACGGAGAAAATGTTTAACATGCATATTTTTATCCCAACTTCTAAATGAGTCGTCGTAATACTTAAAAGCATATGTCAGTTATGATTCATTCTGAAGTGATTCGATTCCTATGAATACTTCAGATTGTTTTCATGGTCGATTTGATTTGCGGTCGAAGGACAAGGAGATAAGCAATTATTGCGTGTGGGTATATCGCGATAAAACAAGATATGCTGAGAAGACTGTTAGTATCTGAGAGAGCTGCTTAACCTTTAAAACCCCCTCACAATTTGTTCACAATTTTCAACATTTCTCTGACAACGGTTCTAGTCGAAAAAAAAAAAAGAGCCCAAAATAAAAAATTGTACCAACTGCTGCTCGAGAATCATCTTTCACTTCGTATATTTGTCTGCCCTTTTCCACTCGGATTCACTTTAAAGAGCACAAATATATAGTCCTTATATTTCTCGTCCTCCGCTCCTAGCTATGCTGCGGTGATATTAAGATGAAGTGCATTTTAAATACGATATACTTAATGGGGATGTAACTCTCCCCCCGTCCTCTTACTGGGTTCCCCGCAGTTTTTGTCGTTTTGGGTGAATTTTTTTCTGCGATATAATAAATCGTGATAAGTTATGAAGCGTTGGCTGACGTGGACTTCATCACCTGCACTTGCCCGTGTCGGGTTCGCGTGGGTGGGAAGTGGGTGGGGGTAGGGGAGGGATGCGTGCGCAGCGCGTTGTTGGCCATGCGTTTCTGGGTAGATCCCCGCTCCCGTTCCATACCACTTTCCTCCACCTCCCACCCCACTTCACCCCTATCTCCTATTCGCCGCCACCCCCGCCCTTCCTTCCAAAACCGGAGCTGTGGCCGCAGCCCGTAAATCAAGGGTGCGTCTGCCGTGCCGTCTCTGGCACGTCGAGAGCAACACGCGTGCTTTTGCTTGGGCGCACGCGCCTTCACGAAGCATTGCGTGCTTCTTATGACCCTCTGGATTCTGAAGATTTCTTCTGAGAGGGAAAAAGGAACCACGCGAGGTTTCGAGTTAATGAAATATATTTTTAATTTATTTCCCTCTCCTCTTACGAACAATTGTTTCTTGTAAAATGCATTTTGTGAGGTCATGTATGTTCAGAAATAAAATTGTTAAATTCCGGAAATAAAATTGTAAGAGAAAAAGTAGAATGTGGAAAAAAACAAAACAATCTGAATCACAATTCTGTTCGATTTTTTAGGATAACATTTTTTTTATGCGTCCCGGATTCGCACATGTTCACATAATTTCACCTGGCATCTTCCTTGATTAGCACAAATCTTTTGCATTACGTACAACATTCCATGTTTGGTTCATTATCGACATTTAATAACGCATTGTTAAAAACGGCATTTTTAAATTTTGTCTACAAAAATAGTCGTTTAGTTTTCCCAAATTCTTGTAAATTGCAATTGCAAATTTGTGTATTCTTCCCCAACAAAAATTACTACTGATAATATTAGATAGCGATCATTTCACACAGCAATTTGAAGAGGAGCGAATTTTCTTCGACGACAACGCTGTGTAGTGGCAAGCGTCCGCACCTGCGCGTCGCGTCTTTTTGGCACTGCGACGACGAGCGCGGCGCTGCCATCAGCATTCATGCGGCGACGTGCAGTGACGCTCGGCCGTCGCCACGGCGTGTTAAGGAGCCCCGATGCGCGAAATAAAAGTAGGCCGCCGTCAGACTCGAGAGGAATAACGTAACGCGGACATTTAAGACGTCCGTGCCTTTTTGTATTAAGTTGTACATGCCCGGCACGTTGATCTCGACCATTTGGCTTGGCCCAGAACTCGCCGGTCCTATGTTCACTTTTCTTTTCTTCTACCGATCGAGTGTGTGGAGGAAGAATGCTTCATAATCTTGAGTGAGAACCGAAGACAATGTTTCTCAGACTTTTCTGTGGTGGAGTTTTTTTTAAAAACTCTTATGTATATTCCCAAAGAAATATTCATGGGGTTTTAAACTCGACCGTGGGAATCGTAATATTTTGACATGGAAAACGGATTCACCTTCGTTCACTCTGGAAATTCTCCCATTCATTGTTCAGCCGTGTCATTTCCTCTCCGCTACCACATGGTATTAGATCCGCCGCGTCATGACGTAAGTGGATTAGAAAAAGAGGCATATTTGCAATTGGAGTGCTCCTCCCCACTCTTCTGCACCGGAAATGAAGGGTGGTGGACTCCGCGAACAAAAGGCAATGCGCAAGTAACTCGTGTCACTTCAGCCTGAATAATGAGTTTAAAAGTTGCTAAATTAGCATTCATCTGACAGTGTTGGCGGCGATGGGGGTGGCGTCAAGAGCACTTGGACGTTCTCTCGCCCTCCCTCCCTCCCTCCCCACCCCTCGCACACGATCTCCTGGGAGCGGTAATCTAATGTGAAGCGCGTAAGGGCGGAGCGGATGGAGTTACACTGAGCGGTGGCTGAATTGCTGGCGTCTCGCAAGTAACGCGCATAACTACTTTAACACCCCGCGGCGCGCAACACGAGAATCGGGACTTTGATTTTATTTCGAGAGGCGCTGGTAGTGGTGGTGGTAGTAGTGCTTTGTGGCTAAGGGGAGGATCGGCGGCATACATTGCTCAACTACGTTTCATGTCTCGTCATCGCACCTCTTCCACCCCCTCCCACCACTTCACCCCCTCTTGACAGTCGTCTCCGGAGTCGTCTGTTATCCGATGGTCGTCGCGTCCTCAGGCCCTTTTTTCGAGATTAGATTTGCCCGCCCCACACCGACGTATTTGCGCTCCCCTGTAAGTATGTACCATTTTATGCCATTTGGCTAAAAATCAATTCGTCGTTATTAGATTGGGGGTGTGGAGGAGCAATTGAAAGAATTAGTGCATTAGCGGAAGCTGCGAGGACCCAGCCCTCGGCGTTTGCTTCCCTTGCCGCGGCTCGAGGACGGGGGGAGGTTTTGTCTCAAGCGAGGGAGATAGCGATGCTCGGTACATAAGATGATTGAACAATACTAAGGATATTGCCTCGATTTAACATTTCAGCACACTCCTAAGATAAGAATAAAAGTAATTCGCTACGAATTATAAAACTAACAGAATACCAACAAATTTATATGAATTAAAAAAAGTTATTTTTCAAGTACGTATTATTATATATAGATTGTTCGGAATATATTGTTTATAAATCGTAACTATACAAATCTTAACTTATTATTTATTTATTTAATTATTTCAATAGACTGCCAGCAACATATATTAAAATACTTTAAATAAACGTATTAAGTAAGCGATTCGACTACTATGCGTCAGAAAAGAAAAGAAATCACGTGTACTCTCCTGAACCCGAGTGCATGATCAAAAATCGAAGACTAAACATTTATTACGACGTCAATTATTGTATACTCGAAAGAAAAAAAAACTATAGAGAAACAACTTACACATATACAACACTTGAGTATATAGAGCAGCATCTAACTGCTATTTTTCATTGTATCTGTTTTTCCATAATTCATTAGAAGTAAAGCAGAGATTGTGTAAACACTATAGGAGTCAATACTCGTTAAATATTTTGAACAACAATTTAAAAGAAAACTATAAATTATGATTTATACAACATCTATGAGCTTGATTGAGGGATGAGAAAAGAGTATTGTATCCAGCAAACAAAACACAGAAAAGCTAGCCGTGTGTCCCGAGGCATCGCCGCGCGTGCTGGCAGGCGGAGCGCTGAGCAATCGCCTGTAATTCGGCGGCGCGTCTTCGTGTCGACGCCGCGTGTCCGGCGCGCGCGATCGCAGCATTGATAGCGGGAGGCATCCGCGTCACACGCCATGAACAAGGCACGGAAGAAACAGACGAATGACACGATCACTGGCTGTCATTGTTTTCACGGAGTTTACCGTAGATGGGGGGCTCGTTCAGGAAAGGATGATGGGGGAAGATAGGACAAAGGTGTAAAAGTCAAACGTTTTTGTTTTAAAAGTTTATGAACATATACAGTAGAACTCAATTTTACTAATATTCAGATAATCGTTTGATTGGATTTCTTCCCAATAAAGGTTATTTTTAAGGAGAAAAACCCGAAGAAATACCTTGTTGAATACGAAACCAAAACTCATACACAATATACAATTAAAAAAGACAATTTAGTGATATAATGGATGTATAGTGGTAACAGGTACCTTAGTATAGTAAAAATCAGTTCGTGAACAGTAATTACAAATAGAACGTATTTTTTCTCCCATCGATCCGAATTAATTGAAGTTCTGTAAGTATATATTGTTACTGGTTCAATTACCAGTTTGAGTGTGTGTCTCAAAGAGGTACAAGAAATTTTGTGGACGAATTTTTTTTCCTCGTCTCATTCAACTCTCTTCTGCGGATAACAAACATATTTTTCCAATGAATACGGTACCTTTTTCGGACTTTAAATACGTATATTTTTGTAAAAAAAAAGCAGTCACAACTGCATATGACCACGTGGGGAACAAAAAAACTAATTTACTTTCCGGAAGCAAGCAAGGAGCCATACCATCATTTCCGATCGAGGATCCCAAAACAATGGCTGATTCATCATTTCTGCGTTCTCGTAGCACAATAGTAAAAATAATGGGTTACGTTTCATAATTTAAACTGAATACACGCAAAACTGAACTTCAAATATTGAGTTAACATGAATTTCGTACCGATAAAATACTCTATGACCGTTGATAATTTGTACGTGACATTTTCTCTAGAATTGTTACTCTCCTCGCGAATAGGGCACTGGAATCAAATAGTGGAGATTACGACCCCTTACGAAGAGAAGAAACGCGTCGGGGAGAAAACAACTGCCGAAACCGTCCGTCCCTCTTGCTACATTATAACGCATCTCTTGTTTCTCACTTCCGAGCCGCTAATGTTACTTCTCGTCCGTGCGGACAAAAATTAACTGTGACACACTAATGCATATAATCGCGTTATGGCGTCGGGACGAGTCGCTTCTATGAGGGTGGAGTACGTCCCAACGAGGGTGCACCCCGTCCTCATCCCCCCTCCCTCATCCGTCGCAGCGTTTTAGCCTAATTGGTGCATGGGAAGGGGAGGGAGGCTGCAGACGGATGGGCTAACATGTGAGGGTTGGAAAGTGATGGGTCGGAATTCACTTCTAGGAGTACTGTGCAGACAGGATATATCTGCGCCAGTGAGTCGGCTGCTACTAGCCTAACCGTAGACATTTCCGTATCTTTTTTGACCACTTATTGGTCAATAGAGGATAAAAAAAAGCTTAGTTTCGTACATTTAACTTTCATATAGACCACGTTCTACGCACGTGTGAACTAAAATATCTTATTTTTATTCCGATAGTTTGTCAATAACTACTATAGTGCCCAAAGACTACTAATCAAGGCACGCTGATAAAACGTCAGTACAGTAGCATTGGGTTTATGTCAGTTGGTAACAGTACCATTCGTTACAGCATAATATATGATTATGGATATAGACTAACTTAAGGGGGGGATGTGGGTATGGGGTCTGAATTTGAAGTCTTTTGTATTAGTCTACATAAGATATATAAACGTACCAGAATGGATTTCTTTTACTTTTGGTTAAACACGTTTTGTTTTCCTTTATCGAGTCTATTGTTCGTGACTGAGTTTTCCGTTCGCTACTGAATGACGGTAGAGTAATTAATTAAATTTTAGAGGTATAACATTTTTTTGAATCCTCACTAAAACACAAAGAGTATTTTTACCTTCAAATAGTATTTACTTACAATTTTTCTCTACTACGTGAAAATTTAAATTTGTTGAGCTACGACCTCCTCCTTAGTCACATATTTCTTCGTGTTTTGAGGAATCATTGGAATTCAATGTAATCGTGGTGACAAACAGAACTCTCCCAAAATATGTTTTTTTTTTTTTTCAATTCCTGAAACCACAATTTCGATTTGTTTCTACGAGATGAAACCTTGTCCCATTAAGAAATGATCTATTCCACATTCGGTTTTCCTGCTCCTATGTCGTGGAGCGTGACGCAACCAAACTGCGGTGTCATTGCCACTGTAAAGATGAGACTCGTGGAGTTCACTGGGAGGAGGAGTGAATACTAAATATTGGTTTTGGTTGCGTCCACAGAGCCGCCTTCTGGAGAAGCCTCGTGCCGTGATGACGAGGTGGTAGTTTATATATATATGTGTATATATATATATATATATATATATATATATATATATATATATATATATATATATATATATATAATATTATGTTGTAATACCACACAGATAGATGATTTCTATTATTACAACTTGAATACAAAAAAACGGTCCACTTATTTCAACAGATAATGAAACATCAAATTTGTGAACTAGCATATGATCTCTATTCGATATATCTAGTACTCATCTTCAGGGCACTCTGCAACATAATTGAAGAATGTCAGCCCTGAAGATGACAATAAAAGCCGAAACGTTGGCGATCTAAGAAGCATGTATTTATTGTGACCTAAACTCAAGATAACATATACTTAATGAATAATTTCGTCTGATTAAATTTGTGTTTAATACTGTAAAGACATTAAGAGGAATGGTAATTATTAGAATGGATTGGGCGAAACTAATCTTTACGTTCGACCTCTAAAGTAGACCGCACCCTTCCAGAAGTAGTCATAGATATTTTTCCTGGCTGAGCTGGGGCCTCTGGGCCGAAAGCAGGTGCTGTCTGCCCGCCACCTCCGCGGGGGGCGCTGCGCCGCGCAGCCACTCGCAGCCGTACCGCCTCCGCCCCCGAGACGTCCCGCTGGGCGCACCGCCCCCCTGCAGCACGATCGCCACCGCCGTTTCAGCAGCCACGAAACAATCACCACCACCGTCGCCGCAACCCCTGTTTTGTTCGTTTTATTGCGGCCGAAGAAAACACCTTCTACTGCTGCGCGCGCACATTACTCTGGTCTCGGGCGGGCATCGAGGTTCGCATTTTTGCCAACGCGCGGCGTGCTCGTCGTTAGTGAAAAGTTATTTGCCAAATGTATTTTATACCATGATTGTTGGAAGCGTCAGTTCTCCTTCGCTAGCTGAGATAGCGGCTACTCTACATCTAAAGGATGATTTTGATTCTCCGAAGTTTGAATTATGAAATTGCATACACTCACGAGATTAGAGGCTGGATGAGATTGGTTATAATGTCAGAGATTGATCTGTTATTCTGAAGAGTACAGTTCCAAATGTTTTGTTACTGGTGGGGCTTCAACTCAAAGACGTCCCATTTTGGGTCCACATGTTCGTCAGAGAATTTTAGAGCTTCTCCTGGAATCCGAGGAAGGGAAGGAACAGCCTGATGAGATTTTCATCTCTTCTCCCTCCCTGGAACCAAAAGTTGATGTTCACTAAATTTGTTTTCTCATTCATATTTTATTCTTATACGAGGGAAAGGAAGTGTTCACATCTCTTTCTCTATTATAAATCTTAATATTATTGCGCAAGACACAAACATGTTTTCAATATTTTGGTTCAAATGACCTTGATGTTTTTAGTTTCATTCTTGAACGAATGAAGAATATCCATCACTTTTCATAATCTTTTCTGCAGTATTATGACTTCGAATATGAGCCAATAGTGGGCAATATGTAAATACTTTTAGACTTACGACCTTATGATAGACCAATAGCATTTACATAGTGGCTTTGAAGAACACAACGTTTCGACTTGAGGCTTAAGTCGTCGTCAAATGTGACAAATTATAACAAGGAAAATAACAACAGGACAATTTTTTTTTTCGGTGGGGTTATAGGGCTCGTCAACATCGAAGGTCATTAGAGCCCATTAACAGGACAATTAACGCGATATCAAACATAAATATAAACATTATAATTTGTCACACCTGACGACGACTTAAGCCTCAAGTCGAAACGTTGTGTTCTTCAATGCACGAAATAAATTGTGTTCATCTATCATAAGGTCGTATGTCTTAAATTATTTATTTTGATTATATAATGAGCTTTAATAGTACTAGAGTAGTGGGTTGAATAGTTCTTGTTCTGAATATTAGTATCCACGTTCGTCCATTCCAGCTGTGGAACTATTTCTATTATACCAAGCGTAACACAGCTCTACAAAGGCTGTTTGGATATTCGTGCATCCGGCTCATCTTCCTAGAATCCGTCAGTTTAGCTTTCGCCTGCGCCCTGCTGCAGCCTCCGCGCCGTCGGGTTGGCTGTAGGGAGTAAAACACGCTTCTGACTGTGCAGACGCCTTGGCGGCCGACGGACGCCGCTGCCGTGCTCCTTACCCGCTGACAGAAGACCGGCGTCTTGACGTCGCTCCTGTCAGCGCCGCGAACAAAGAGAGCTAGCTACTTTGCCCGCCTCGCGCTTTCCCCCCTTTTTTTTCTTTTGGTCGTTTTTGGGCCGCGAAGGTAATACCTTCCCATTTGTTACCAGACTTCTGTCCCCGACTAGGGTCGGTGTCTTTTTATCTCGAACTTTTTTCTTCAGGGTTGAATTTTCCGAAATGTTTTAATGGTATTTGAAAAGCTAAAGGGGTTTTCGTGGTCACCCTATAGTCTGAATCTCACGAAATATTATTTATATTATTATTATCGTCTTTTTCAAACTCAAAAGTACAAATATTAATAAATGATTGCGCTATCAAAATTTATTAATTAGTAATGCGAGTAATTTTGAAATCAAGCCGAGTGATTGATAAAAAAGTCGGATTTAAAATAGAAGTCTTAATACAAAGGATTTGCTTCAGATTGTTTGGTAATACTATATCAGGGAAGTGTATGGAAGATACTAGGAATGTGCAATATGTATTTATTAAGTAACTGCTTTTATGTATATTAAATCGGCCAATGCCCTTGGACCCTTAAATCGGAATTGATTCCGGAGAATAAGTTTATTGTCCACCACGTGGTCATACGCAATTTGCTACTGCTTTCTTGGCTGTAAAATTAATTGATGAAAGACATTGAACATAACTTTGATATTAAGAAAAATATTTTTAAAGATTTCAATGAAAATCCTCTAGTCTTTAGTGTGATAAGATTGAATAACTCATTTGCGCTCTGTTAGTGACTCGTACAAACCCCGTCCCTAACTGGTCCATTTCGAGGGATGCGCGTGCCTGTGTTTATGCGTTTGTTCAATAATCAAAACAGCGGCGCTTCTAGGAATCCTGACTCCGTTAGTCGTTATTGGAAGCTGGAAGAAGGCAGTACTCATTATTTTCAGAGAGGTTTGGATAAGAGCAATTTTTCGTTTTTCATCCTTAAAGTAATATAATTTAATATGTGATAAAACAAACAGGGTTACGAGACAAGATTTGGGGCCAAAATGTATGAAACCTTGTTTGCAAAAATATGTATATATTAATAAGAAGAGCGTATCACATAAGGCACCTGTAGATGAAATAGTGTGTATGTACACTATACTTCTCTTTTTATTGAAATTTGAGTGAGAAATTATTTTGAAAGTTTCTGCCGCCCTTTTTGGATGGTACTATCAATGTAAGAAAATTTGAGAAATTAAGAAACATAGACACTTGTAAGTCATGATTGACGCTTATTATGTGATGGTACAGAATTTTGCTACAAGAAATTACAGAACAAACTGAATATATTTTAAATAGTGTATAATGGCTGAAGCGGTGCGTAATTACGAAAAAAATTAATTAAAAATTTTGATTACCAAGAATTGCATCCACCATTTGCAAATCACATTGTCAGTTTCACCCCCTGGGCATCCACTACGCTTGCGTTGCGCAATGTCAAGAGTACCGCTGTAACCAGAAATCATCACACGCCGCGTGGCTACGACGTAAATTTTAATAAGCGTTTGAAGCAACCAAAGTGGAATATGATGTCACCGTTCGGTCCGGATGAATATTGTATAGTGTTAGCTGACGCGCAGATGGGGTTAAACTCTTCCTGGGAGGCCCGGCTGTCGTTGTTCCCTCCTCACAGGTCCCGTGGGCTTTTGCCAGCCCTACCCCACCAGCCCTCGTTAGATGCTTCGCGCCTCGCCCTTTCAGTCTGCGCACTTGGTAATGAGGGATTTTCCACACCCGTGCACTGAGCTCTTCAGACACGTGCCAGGCATCTTCTTCCCGTTGTATCGTCCTTGTGGTTTGGCCTCCACTCTCTTTACTCCTCATCCTTCCAATCACTCTCCTTGTCTCTCCTCAGCTGACGAAAATTTTTGCCAATTTTTCCTCCCAACCTGTTTCGAAGGGGAACTCTCCAATCACGGACTCTCGTCGACGATCTTGTTTGCTTTTCACACGTATCGGGAACATCTGCCCATGCCATTCTTTCCACCGGTCGCAAACATATCTTTATGAACGAAAGCGACCTCTACCGACGGGTTTCTCACACGCATGCATACAATAAGTGCCTGAGTTGGTTGTGTGTATGTAGTTTGATTAGTAACACGGGATGCAAATGTTGAGAAGAGGGTGGACGTAGGGGAGGGGATGACGCGTCGCGTGCACGGTCAGGAAGAGGGAGGGGTAGAGGTCCTCCCTTCTCAGACGGTCGGGAAGTCTTTTGTTGGTCCCTCGGTTGGTGGAGGGGTGTCTCGAACGGTGGGTCTCCTGCGATGGGCATTCACGCATCAACGGCTTCACTCATTGCACTGATATCGAGCATGCAGGAGGTGGCGATGGTGAAGGTAGGGTGATGGCGGTGGACGGGGGGGGGAAGGGAGAAGCGACGCGGCGGAGTTTGTTATTCATGAGTTTGCTTGCTGGTCCATCACGAGCTTCAGCTGTCGACCTACCGGTTGGGTTGTCGAGTCCGCCGGCTGCATCACCAACCCCTAGTCAACTGGGGATGACGAGACGAGGGCACCCCCGATTCATCCCCCTCCCCAACACATATTCACTAGAGTCTTCGAGTGTTTGCCTTTTTTGCCCCAAGTTACCGCGGTTTTTCAGGTCTAGTGTTGCATGAATATAAGAGAATTGACGATTCGGGTAGGTTTGAAAGAATGGTTGATGGAGGTATTGACCCTCGAGTCACGCTGTTGATTTTCATGGACGAAGTTTGATCCATGTTGTGGAGCAAGTTCTGCTTTGCTTTGGTGCATTTACACAGTGAAGTAGGTTGTGTTGTTTGTGAATTTTTCATTCCTTGCACAACTGAAATACATCACCGTTTGATTTATCTTACTCTATTACAACACGGTACGACAATACTACAGTATTCTAGAAACAAATATGTAATAGTACATGAAGTATATGGATATCAGTAACTCATTTTCTCTTTGTTGAGTATATAAACTGGAAGTTTATAAGTATCCGAAGAATTTTCCGGTCTCTACTTCTCCGAGGCTTGGGAACAATCTATTTGGGTAGCTCTTTGCTGGAGATCGGATGCCCTCAAATCCTGCCCTGAAACCCGCAACTGCCGATGTACCAGCCCTTCCTTCGAAGATAGCTCTCGCTGATTTTCGATTGAACACGCCAGTGGAACATACTGAATGAAAAAAATAGAGCTAAAGAAACTGTTCAACTTTTGAACACACGATAACAAATCCAAATACATATTTCCAAAACAAATAAGTACATGTAAAATGAAATAAATACGTATAAAAATTAATTTTGTAGAACTACAATTATTAATAGTCTAAAGAATCCCCTACTTGTCACTTTGGTGCTCTAGAACAGAGTTGTAAATTTTGTTACTTTTGCCCCGAAAGCAAATGTTTGTAACAAGTGATGAGCTACAGAGTGGTGTTTTCTTGCATCTACTTTTGTATATTTGAACTTCTCGGAGCTAATTCGGAGACGAGAGAGAGAGAGAGAACGTGCTATTTATTCGTAGACGTGCTTGTTGGTTTTCTCTGAGCGTTTCAAGTCCAGTGTGACCTCGGTCAGTGTGTTTCTACCACCACCATTGGATAAACAGGAACCTTTGTTTCATCACCTATACTCGTTAGTGTAGGCATTCAGATACGTGAGGAAGAAATTATTCTGCATATTTATCTTCCATTTGTTCGCACATTCTCATCTCCTTTGTGAGGAGTAGGCACCTCTCTTAAGACGCTTAATTAGACGCACTGTTTTTATCATGACGTGCTTTGAGGTACAAACAAAAGCAAGATGAAGCAACTACTTTTCCATATTTTTGTTAAGGGTAAAATGACGTAATTGTTTTGAAGAATTATTTCTAAATCAAAATTTGCATTGTTAAATCTTTCGTATCATTCAGAAACTAATTAGAAATTCAAATTCGTTTAGGAAGATACAAAGGGAAATAAAGCAGTTAATACTTCCGACATTGATTATTATTGTAATTATTAGAAATTATTGGATCTGTCTCTTTGTGCAAAAATTATGTGGGATCTACATATGAGTGTGAACAATCGAATTGACATTAATCGTGGTGTGTAGCCTGAAATTTATTTTGTATGCTTTGGAAAATATATTGAAATTTTTGAAGTTTTTTATTCCTAAGATATTTAATATTTATTCAATTGTTTACTTTTAACAAATATTAACTTTTATTACATTTTATTATAAATTTTGCGTTTTTGATCGATTATTATTCCAAAACAATTTATTAGATCGATCATTAAAATTTTTCGAGCGTATATTTGCTAAGAAAAATACCATACTGTTATTAAATGATGCTGCACAATTGTATGACTTTCGAAATTTATTACATTCCACGTGCCCTGGAATAAATCCCTGGAATAAAGTAATTCATTTCGAACCATAATTTGGCGTTCCTCAAGAGTCCATGTTGGATGTCTTGCGGGAAGCGACTATCCTCACTAGCGGCCGAAGCTCTAGACGTCAGGCGACGTAATCGGAGACTTCGAGTAAGAACGAGGTGAAGAAGAGGGTTGTGAGGTGTCTGCCTGCGTCAGTCAGTGGCTGGGAAAGATGTCTGGATGATACCAAAACTGTTTCCGTTCTACACCGAAGATGGCAGCTTTATTGGTGGACCACTAGCTATCCACTAAGGCTCTAGTTACAACATTATTTGCCATAACACATTTTCGTCACTCATTCGTTTATCTTGTGATTCTCAATCTAGGTTTATGAAACGTAAAAAGAAGGTCTACAGCGGTGGTCTAGTGATAGCAGATATCACTGAGCGGTAGAGCATGGGTCAAAACCTGCTTGGACGATCTAGGTCAGGTTTTCATCCGGGTTTACCTTATCTACTCCAGACAAATGTCTATTCGATACCATAAGCTCCCTGGTAACTCAACATTACTCCTTCCCAATTTCTGCTTCCAAGTCACGGTTGGATGTAAGAGTAGACCTCACGACCTGATACTCGCCATAAGACAATAAATGAAATAACCGGGGTTGGAATCCAAGTTCGAATGTGTGCTTTGAGTGACCAGAGAAAGGTATTTATTAATTTCCCCTTCGCTGCCACCAGGGAACCTTGCGACGTTTTCCGCAAAAGCAAAACCGTATCAATCGCCATACCCGCTAGTTTCTCTGCCTGTCGCCCCCGCTGCCACATCTATGGCCCGCTAGGGACGAAAAGGGCGGAAGAAACGGGCTCTGAACTCGAAGGGGACGTCTCCGCGAGTGGTTGGTTGAGGTTCGTGGGCCCATCTCCTAAAACTTTTTTTTTCTTCTCTCTTCTGAACCTTTCCTTTTCCTTTTGACGAGAGGGGGAGGGATGAGGTTCTATGACGGCTCTGCGGCGCCCCTGGCCCACCGTTGCCAAATTTCCCACCTCCAGCTTTTTCTCCAGACGTGGCTCGTTAGGACGTTATTTATTGTGCGAATGGTTCCGCGTAGTTTGAGAACAGTCATTTTGCAGCATTAACTAAATGTTCGTGAATTGATGGATGAGTGAAAGGATATTTTTTAAATTGTTGTAAAGTTATCGCATGGTATATTTTATCTGTCAAACATCCACACGAAAAAAATTAGTTGGTGAGAACAATATTAAGTTTACTATTCTTGTCTGAACATCTGTGTAATATTTAATGTCACAGATTCGATTATGATTGTCTTGTGTATGGGGAATTTTATGTACAATATATTCTAATAGTACTCCTCATAGCATTATTTGTATGCCCAGTTAATGGATGCGAGTTATTTATTTTGTGTGAAATGTGCAGTAAATTTGTGATCTTCAGATACCGCTATCACCTATAACTAGGCGTGAACACTCCAATAGACGTAGGAACCGCAAGAGTCACTGACCCTTGGAATGAGGACCTGGGAGACCATATATTACTTTTTACGACAACGGCCACTGGTTGTTATTTTGCTCGTCTCATTGGAGTGGCAGGCACGTTAAGGGATGGTTTACAAGAGGGTCAGGATACTCGATGGGTCTTGTACAGGTGCACGTGTTCAGTTGAGACTTGAGCTTTGTAGTTCTAAAAATGAATTCCTGTATTGTCTGAAAATTGCTATGCAACATTTCTACTTTTGACCTACATTTTTATAAGGTTCTCTTCTAGTAAATTTTCTCGATACTGAAATTTCAATATGAACTGAACCCCAAAATAATGACGTAATTGATATATTCTAATGAAAGACAAATTTGATTGTTTAAAAACTGTATCTTTAAATCTCAGAGCTGAAAATATATCTCCTTGTTTGGGGACCTGTCCGACTATATTTGCAGTCAGGGATAGTTACCGACAATAAACAAGTTTAGTGCCAATATTTTCATCTTCACGTCCTCATAGTGACTCTGCTTCCTGGCGATTATTCCCTTGCCTCCCTTTTTCACTTGTCTAATATCCCCTGGCCTTATGTTATTAAATCACTAAATAGTATTTACCTACACTTAAAAATGTCATGATATTTCATGTACTTTTAATATACCCACATACGTGAAATTTACTGTATCTAATTTTGAATTTGAAACTGATGAATAAGTTACTGTTATTTAATTACCATTTTGTGTAGTATTTTTCTTTGGATTTGTATCAGATGGTTGAAATATATGTGAATTATAATCATGTTTCTCATGTTCACATACTTCAAAACACCTAATACAAATCCAAAGATTATACTCGAATTCTGTGATCCTGGATATGAAAGTTCACAATACAATCAATTTTTCAAGGACGTTCTGAAAGAAGTTTCATGTACTTTTAAATTAATAATAAATAAATAATACGAAAAATAATAATAAAAAATAAAGACTTACGACCTATTTTGGACGAACAGTACATATTTTGTGATAAAAACTCACGACGTTTTGACTTTCGTTTGTAGTCGTCTTGCATTATTTATTTAATCTGAATATATAATGAATGTAAATTGTTGTAGAATATAATAATTAATTTTATTATATCAATTTTTTCATCTAAGAATTCTCTCACTCCCGTTTGCTTGTTTCTTTGGACACCTCCTGCTCCTCGTCCTCCAGAAGCCACCAGCCAGAGTCCTATCAGCCAATGCCACCACCCGTGGGCTGGCCGCTGCCGCCGCCGCCGCCGCCTCCTCTGACGTTTTGTCCCCGGCCGCCGCCGGTTGCGATCCACCGCCGAGGGGTCGCAAGTTCCCCGGAGGCTGTCGTTCCGCAGGGGCCATAAATAACCAGGAGAGGGCGCTCGCTCCTCCGCGCTTCTGCTGCCACCACCCGCTGCCACCGTCTCTCTTTGCGAGCTTCCCTTCCTCCCTAACCCCACCACACCCTCTTCTCTTCCTCCTCTCTCTTTCTCTCTTCTTCTCTCTACGAACCCTCTGCCTCCAAAGATATATGTCCTCTTGGAGATGTCTCCTCGAAGATTACTCGTCATCAGCTTGGGGCTGGAATGTGTTTACCACTTATTTTTGCTCGGTATGTGGGGGTTCGCTGCACGAGCCCGTTAAATGAAGTTTTATTCTCGCTTTTGATAGTTAAAACCAGTAGGTCTCAAAACAGCAATAGACACACTTGTACATGCCTATATATATAAGATTAATTAAATGTTGTTTATTAGTAATTGACCTGGAGAAATTGAGATACCGTCTTCAGTGTCTGACACATTTTTCCGAAACGTTTAAAATTTTCGTGAAAAAAATAAAATACAAGGTTGTTGAATGTGAATTTACAGACTAAGGTATGGTTCGAAGGTGAAAAGTGATTTTTATATATATATATATATATATATATATATATATATATATATATATATATATATATATATATATATATATATATATAGAGAGAGAGAGAGAGAGAGAAATCGCTCATAAAGTACTTTATTTTATAGTTAAAATAGCTTGTGACAATACCTCCATAATATTGGTGGAGACGGGAATCACTATCATCGAGGGCTATATTTCCCTCGTTAAATATTGCTTGTTGTTACAAAGATATTTGACAACATTGTGTCTATTCTTAATTGGAAGAACTTTCAAACTTTTACTTTTGTACGGGGATCTCTTTTACTTTTCAAAGAACAGAGATGACCGTTAATAAAAAAAGTAAGAGAAAGGATAAATTAGTCTCCTCGAGGTAGCGTTTCAACGTAAGCGTTCCGAGACCAAACTTCGGTATCCAATTTCAGACCACGCTGGAAACCTTCGTTTCTCCGCTGGCTCTCCTTATTTATTCCTTTATCGTGCGGTCTAGGAAATAGGGAGGCAGATGTCCTTTTGTTACTATT
>NNCF01127356.1:2217266-2276338 GCA_002313205.1 Laupala kohalensis
GGCTTCCAGTTTCGTGTTCTTTGTCGCATCGCCACCGTGTAAACCGATCCAGTTCCTTTCGAAATCTCATAATTCGAGAGGAGGGTCAAAATTTCTCGTAATTGCGTGTAGAGAGACATGCGATGAAATTATTATTATTATTATTTTTCTTCTTCTTAACCCTCTCTAACGAGTCCGTTACTTTGGAAACAAATCTTTGTGTTTCGCGTGTTTATTCTACGCCAGCCGACTCGTTTGGCCCGCTTCCGGTTCCCTTGTGTTCCGTGAACGCGTCTGTTCCGGAGTGAGTCCCGCGCGGAGGCGTGTCTGCCCCGGGGCAGGCTCGCGTCGTCATCGGCTTGCTACTGCCTCGCACTGACTAATTTCCTAAGCGCCAATTAAATTGTCGTTATCGCCTGCGGGGAACGCGGTGGAGGCGAGCGGGCGCCGCCGGATCCCAGCACCGACCCTTTAGCCACCGGGGCCCAGCGTACGTCGTCTTTGAGACTATAGGCAACAAACAGTCGCGGCTCGTTAATCCCACCCGCCCACCGGTGGCTAAAGGGTCAGCGTGCTCGCCCACCACCAAGTCATTCCTGTTTCAATTCTCGGCGGGACCAGAAAGAATTGTAGTTTTTCACAGTATAGCTGTGACTACCCTCCTCCTACTGCTCCTAGTATTAATAACTTTAACTATTACTAACTCCTCCACGTGGGCCAAGTTTTTGACACGTAAACCCAGCTAACCGATCCACCTACTGACAACAGTCTACCACCCACCTCCTACCTCCTATCGCCCCATGTAGATAAGCTTCAATAACACGCTATATTTCCTATTTACAAATGCTACAAAGAATATAAAAAATTCCCACCCCAAGCACCTCGTCTTTTCTCGGACCCGGCAGAGGAGACCCTGAGGTGTTGAACGTCCTCTTACCGGCGCGCTATTCTTTCACGCCCGTGTGTTTGCTTGGAGTCAACAACATCAGCGATCTCGTGGCTGAGGATACGACGTTGCCCGTTCAATGACGTTGGCGGTCCGTATCATAGCAATAATGAGAGGTTGCCATTCGCGATACGAGTTATGGTCGGCTATTCAGATATTATTTTGTGATCGCCTTTAATGTTTGAGTTCATGCCCTGTGTGACGCAATGATGCGAAAGGGAATACTATTTGCGTTTTCTGGGATTCGTGTTCCTTCTGTTGTGACGTTTCGGGGAATCGTTGTGTTTTTGTTTGAGGAAATTATTTTTTTAATATTAAGTCCTTATATTACATGAAGAATTATCCATGTTTTTGTGTTCGTATTGACTACTCGTAGAATTTGGAGATATTTGAAACATGTTTAATACGAAGAATGAATGATATAATCTTTTAAATTACACGTCGTAACTTGACATAATAAACATTTTAATTCAAATTGTTGATGTTATTGTAGAATGTAGTTTTAAAGTTAATCTCTCCCGCCCTACCCATATGTATTGTGTATGAAGTTATTACCCCGTTACGTTTGTGAACCATTCTTGTGACGTATCTTCAGATTACCTATTCCAAGAAAGGGAGAAACATTTGAAGAATCGTGGGAAAGACATCTTATATGATAAAAAATAATAATAAATTCGACGAAAATCGTTATCAGGTTTTCATTGATAATAATATTATACTTGTGCAGTGGTTATATGTTATGTTTTAAAAATAAAACTTGAAATGTGCAAATGTCATTACAGTAATTACACAGTAATTAACGGAAGGTTTAAAAATTAAACATAACCTTTTGAGATAACAAATGTTTACCTCCGTGTCTCCTAAGCGTAAGAGAGCACGATCCGTTGAGTCGCATAGCTCACAAAAAAAACCCTTCGTTACCATCTGACCGCGCGCACCCATTATTACACGTTCTTTTCAATTACGCGCGCGTCTGTTGCACGAGGGAGTTTTTGCTCAGGGGCAACTCTTTTCGTCTCTTCCTCTTTTAACCACATATACCGTGCTTCGCATGTTCCCCACTCCTCGTTATGAGCGCTGTCGTTGGCTCTGTCCTCTTCTTACTTTTCACAGAGCGTCCGTAGACTATGTGGCGACGTTGGAGGAGGAGTGAGCGCAGCAAGAACAAATCCAAGACTAGGATCGTCTTGGTTTTGGTCTCGTTCTTGCATCCCGACCTTGGTCTTACTCTAGTAAAATTAATCTTGGTCTGCAAAACCAAGAGCAGAAAATCAAGACCAATATGCGCTGGAGAGAATATTCATCAGGGTATTCTTGGGGTTTTGGAATCATTTTCGTAAAGACAAAGATTCCCAGGGATGAGAGTTAGAGGCGGTACTGGAATCAAGCTATTTTTAAGTAATTAGTTAAAGAAATAAAGACGCTTTATAATACTTTTGTGAGTTATTTATTATTTGTGTACGTAAAACTATTGGGAGTTTTGAGTAGAAGAAAACTAATGTATTGTGATATCAGTCAATGCAGAGTCGTGAAGTAATATTATGTGACAATGTAGTTCTTTTTGTGTGGCGTACCTAGTATTAGTAAATAATGCAAAGTACATCTTTTTATTTTTCAAAATTTATTTTACAAAATTTTCTAGTGAAATGATGTCAAGGGTAATATCAAGGTTTTTTTAGGACGTAAAACCCGTGACTCTACTTACACTCTCAGAGCAAAAAATTCCAAAATTTAAATTTTGAAGAATTTTCGAATAGGTACATTTATTTTAATATGAAAAATCCTTTGACGTTTTATAAATTTGACTCTGTAATAGTATCGGATTCATTTGTGGAATATTTATTCTCGAATTGAACGAAAAGAAAATCGTTGTTAACTTCATTAACTAGTTCGTAATACTTCCCTTCCCTCCAAGGTGTCCGTCGCTGGCGACAGGTGGTCGCTGTCGCGTGGGTGCGTGTTGCGACGTCGCGCCCCTCCTTCGCAGAGGGCATGTGTGTTTTTCTGGATGACCCTCTTCTTTGAGTCCGACCGGACGACCAAGAGCATCATCACGCGTTAACCATGTAAATAATAGGCTGTTGCGTTTGTATGAAGCTTCCTCGCTTGCGCATACATTCACACTCCTCATTTTTGCACATCTTTTTATCGTGTTGTTCCATTCATAAGAATAGTTCGTCGCTTATCTAATTGTTGTTTCTCCTTTCTTTCCTCTCCTCTTCTTGATTCTTTTTTTCCGCTCAGGACGGACGCTAGAGAATAAGGGTAGTTTATATCCCTTCATTATAACAGCGTTAGTATAAAGCGGGGTCATATTTATCTGTTCTTGTCGCTGTGTATGTGCTTCTTGCTTATGAAGAAATTACTTTCGACGCCAAAAAAAGTTTTGATGTAAATATGGCTCACTCGTGAACATAAGCTACATTTAGCATTCATCCACGCAATTCAACGTTCCAGACTGTTTTGTCGCGACGGAGTGGGCTGTGGAGGGGGTGCGGTGGAACCGTATCGGAGAGAGGCGGGGGGGGGGGNAGAGCGACGCGCTTCGGTGGCGGAAGGACGCACGACCACGGTCGACTGCGCGGGCGGCGGAGGCGGCGGTCTGCGCCTCGCGGCTTCGGAAAAAAGCCTCGCGTATGTCTGTCGCGTCGGTTGGCGATTCACAAGCGCTTAGGTATAGCGAACGCCGCGCTTACCGCCGCTACGCCCCCTTCTGCAGACTCCCTCGCGTCGTATTTCGACCGGTTCGAATAATCAAAAGTCAATAAAACCTGTTTTTGCCCGTTCGTTTCGGTTAATTACTTCGCTTCGGGAGGAAACGGCATGTGTTGTTCCGCGTGCAATACGCGTACTCCCGCTTCTGTTTTAAGTGTTTTTTTAAAACCCTCACTACCACTGTTGTCGGTTTTTTGTTCCGTGCGTTATGTTACGGGAGTAACGTTGCAAACCTTTCATCGTGTGTTGCGCTCTGGAATGTCTTTCCTTCCGAGACGAGTGCGAATAAAGGCGGACTCTAATGGCACGCGTTCGTCCATTTTTACGCTCGTATGCTGATTACAGAGGCGTTTTGTGGCGGTGAGTTGCGGTACGGAGCTATTAGAGTAATGACTCTGCGCTTGGTACCGAGGTTCTAAGGACAATGGCTATGTGTCTGTCGGTCGACCTTATTTTGATCAGTGGCGGCGATAATACGAGAGGAGAGAGAGGGGAATGTTCCTTTGCCCACATCCGTGCCGCGTTCCGGATGTGACGCAGCGTGGAGGGCGCCGACGACGCTGCGTCCGGTGCGCTCACGGCTTCACATGCACCTGTATAGCGAAGAGAGGGAAGGGGTAAGAGAAGAGCATTACGTTAATCGTCTTCACGTGGTTGAGGAACCGCAGGTCGTTTTCACCTTGCGATAGCAGAGTGCGAACATTTTGAATTTTTGTTCATCGTGTGCCAGATACTGGGTTTGTATAGTTGTAGCTAATGGTAATGTTCTGGGTTTGCCTTATTTTCATTGCTTTGTTTATTTTGCCTTCAGGATAGAGTGAAACCTTTTTAGTCTATGTTCTGTAATACAAAATCTTTGTCAATCATGCCACTTTCTTGATATTTGTCGTAATTTATGTTCGTTACATCAATTGTTAATATTTGATTGGTACTAGCTTTGGTTTTTGATTTTTTAAATAATGTTAAAATAACGATAAACAACCATATTCGTTTATTCACTGTAAAATTCCGTTCTCTGAAGAAACCTCTATAATCCGGAAACATCGGTAATCCGACATCATTCGGACCACGAGCGTGTCGGATGAAGGAGGTTCAACTGCAAAAGCGTTACCTAAACCTACCCGAAAATTTTTTGTTTCATTTAGGATCTTCGAAATGAAATTTAAAATGAATTTGGATCCCACATAAATGATAGTAGTGATACGCTTCCGGAATGAAGATGGTGATGACGGATGTGGTGATTATGGTAATGGTGACGACGGACGCGTAAAGGTGGCGCCCACTTTCCCCGTTCCCGTTGCGGCGAACGAGGAAGATTTAGTTTTAAGTCGCAACTCGCGTGATGTGTTGTATGGCGGGAAATGTCTGTTAATTGCTATCTCTTAATTTGCGACGGCACGGAAGGCCTCATTATCCGCGCGCCTGCCGATATGCACGTCGATATTCGACTTTTCATTGCAGTCGTCGGCGTCCTGACCAGCGACTGGCGCCTACGTTTTTCTTGCAACACACTTCGCTTTCGAACATCGAATACTCTGATTGATTTAGAATAATTGAAAAAGCGATAATTAGCTGACATGGTCCATTGAACAAGACTGCATATATCTGTATATTCGTATATCAATGTGAATCTTAGCTTGAATGAAGTAGCGTGTTTCGATGTATCGTTTGATGGAACGAGATTATTTAATTTTGTCTGAAAGTTATTATCCATTAATGTGTCTTACGTTTTAGCGTAAGGTATTTCCTATACGGATGGTGTTAATGAAGGTGAATAACAAATGTTTCATAAGATATTTTAAAAAATCGTTTGAGTTATGGCTAAGAAGATTAAAATCGTCCATAACCGTTTTTTTTTTCATTTACGTATAAATGTTCACAAAATATAATATCTCAATTTACCGTTTCTCAATCAGACATAACATTCATCAGTCGTCATCAACTCTCCCCAATTCCACACACTGTTTTTTTATGCTCCGTTCCTCGTCATTCTCATTGTACCCTGAAACGACACGCCTGTTTCACGGCTTCCGAAGCTTGTCGCGCGCAAATGACGGGCATGAGGTCGTGAGCCCCGCCCATTTCCGGAGCGCGCGCGCGCGGGCGCGGGAGGACAACCGACGGCCGCTCTGTTCTGTTCACTCGCGCGGCTGCGTCGCACGCGCGTTTTGTCCGTTTGGCGGAGCGAGTCATTCATCCGCGGGCGCTCAGCTTTCCCCCGTCACCGGATGCTCACAGAACGCGTGCCCTACCACTACCGCCGCCACCGACACCACCATTTTCTGGCGTCACCGCCACCGCGACCACTGACATCCTCCCTCGATGCAGTGGTCACCAGTGACCCGGTGACGCTCCGGCGTTCAAGGGGCGAACCGATGTGACGCGCCGGAAGGGGCGCGCCGCGACGCCCGCTTCGGGTTTCCGTCTAATCGACACCTCCCTACTCGACCTCACCCTTCGAAGAGGAAACGAACTCCACCCGCTCACCCACGAGCGTGCGCGCTTTTGTTGCGCCTTGAATGTACGTCGATTGCGGGGGTGGTGGTAGTTGGCTGAAGGCAGCTGAGTCAGAACCTGGTGGCAGCCGCTGAAAAGGAACTCCGATTTGGTTCCATTTGGCTCTTCCTGTCTAAGACGGCACATGTTCCTGGCTTCTCGCGAGGTCCTGGTTTGCAGCTTGCGGAGGTTTGGTCATACCGCGAAGCACGTGACGTACTTTCCATGAAGACGGGGAGTCCCCGATCGATGGGTAGAGATCTAATTTTTACGTACTCTACTTCAATATTCATTATGCATGATTTTTTTGATTATGGTAATATGTCTGCCAAAGGTTTAACATGCTTTTCTATTTTCTTCGTTTTTTTAAATTATTTTAATACTGTTTCTTAGCCAAGTTTCTCGGCCATGAGACCGTTACCTGGATTTGTTTACTGTATTTTGTAATCATCTCTCTTTCTAATATCCAATTACCATAAAAATAATATACTTAATTTTGAACCTTCTGGCACTCCCATATTCAAAATGTTGATTTTTAAGCATACAAATGTTGGACGGTTGTGTAAACGCACATTGAATACACTACATAGTATCGTTCATATAGCAGCCCGACATTACTTCGCTCCCGCATTTACCTCCTAGTCCCGGGATTGGTGCGATCCTTACCCACCCCGCTCTCCCTTTTCTTTTTGCAATGTCGCTTCCTCGCTCCGCTTGCCTTCACTTCATCCTCTCAGCCTGTCCCCGCCCTTCACTTCAACAGTGAACACGCACTTCCCTCCGGATTCGCGACTGACATAGTCGGGTGGGCTGGAACGAAGCCGGTCTTAAAGCGTGTAGCGAGGGCGCTACCGACGGACGAGAGGGTCTAAAGCCCAGGATTTTGGCGTCGCAAGCGACAGCTGCGCCGGTTTTGAGTGGCGGAGGCGGTCGCGGGGGCGGTGGAGGTGGAGGCCGTTTGGAGCAGCAGCAGCAGCTTTGAGAAAGGGGATAGGGATGGTAGTGTATAGAGAGAGTATCTAGGCCCTTGTTCGAGTTTCCTCTCTTCAACTGCGCTAATTATCGAGGAGAGTACTTGAAGCTCGCGGTAGAACACTCCGAACCAGTGATCGATGTCTTATCTCCGACTTCTCGCTCGTTCATTAGTTGGCGATAAGTGCGCGATGCATTACAAGCGTAATAATAGTTCCCGGGAGTCGTTTTGGTGCACCTTTCCCTTCAGCTCGGCTAATGTCTTCGGTACCGAATTTACAGAGTAGGTTTTTGGAAGAGTGAATGTTTTGCTTCAATATTTGTTCGATATTTATTCTTCATTCGCCATTGCTCTAAAGGTAGGATTGTTCCTCAGCAGATGTTAGAGGAGCATTGAGATGAAAAACGTGTTTTTTTAATATTCTGAACGGCACATGTTGTATCTGTGGCCTCCAGGAATAACCAGGTAACCGCACTTTTGAGAATAAAACACAAGCGAGAAAACCTATAGTAAATGTTTGTTTTTTTGCTAAGTTTCATTTGTATTACTCTAAACGATGAATAATGATTATTCATGTCGAATCCAGCGGTGGAAATTTCACGTACCCAAAAAACGGTAATAACCAGTTAAGAATACGTTGAATAAGAATAAACAGGGAACTCCAATACTAATTATCTAAAAAAAATCAAGTTATTTATGAATACAAAGTCAAGACGTTGGATAAACAAAGTAAAATAATGAAAACTCCACGAGTTAAGGTAACTAGGTAATTATTTTTCTTTATTGGTAAAAAACATTTTTTTTACATACAAACTTAACTTAGTTTTTCATTTTAGCTACGGAGTATTCCAATAGCACATTATATCAAAGTTATAGGAGAAAAACATTTTGAAATTTAAATGACCTTAACTCACAATTCTCAATATTACGTTCGATTACAGATTTTGTGCCGACATGCTATCAGTTCCTGGATGTGCATTTTATATTTGCTTCTTCATACTGAACCTAATCGAAACGATGTAATTACTCAAATTATTTGATATTCGTACCTGGTATCAACAGAACTTCGTTTTCTACTAATTTTAATCCTTCACCGTTAGGTTTTAAATTTTCTTTCACCAACCTCTTACGAATTTTTAGTACTGAATTTTTTTCCCACTTTAACTCTGGCTTTACATTTAATATTTTACACCTTGATTTCTCTTCGCCAATATCATCTTCCTATGTGTCCTCACCTGTTTTTACTTCCGGTTCCCACAAGCTTCCAATTACTTTCATCTCTAAACTTCCTCTTCGTGGGCAGAAAGATGTGAAGGATGCCACCTCGCTGCGGTCTGCCTAAGTCGATCAGAACATTAGCATCAAAGGTTGCGGATGCGCCGAACGGAAATTTTTATTAGCGCGTTCTGAGTGGCTTGACCGGCCATTCGCCCGCTACCACTACAGCTACCCGGTAATGGTATCCACACGTCTAAATTATTTATTCAGACGCCGTATTTTATTTATCACAGTTTTGGTGCTGAGGTAAAAAGTGACCTACTGAATGTCTAGTATTCTTGGATGAAGTGTAGGCAAATAATATCTGATCTCGCACTGTGTTTTGCGCTTTTGTGGCATGGTACGAACATCTTTCGCCTCAGGAAAAGTGCGAGTGTATACACTGTTGTGATGAGCTCTATAGACAGTTATATAATTTTAATATAGGAATGTTGTCAGTACACAAAGATTTTCTATCACAATTCGGGCAGAAAATGTTTTGCTTATATTTCTTCTATGTGCCAACATTTAGAGAAGACGTGTGATAGTTTGGTCTGGTAAAACTTGTGATACGACGGGTGTGCAGGAGCCCTGCGTTCGAAAGTTTTCATTTCGGTGGGAATGACGATATTTGGAAGTAAAATATCAAGTAGTGTGGAAAGATGTATTGATATCTCGAATAGTGTGGTATTTATAAGGTAATTTTAATTTCCTCTGTTCTTAATACAAAATTATTTGTTCGTTTCATTCCTTCAAATGAAGATTATAGTATAGAAGCACCTCTGGCTGACGCATTATCTAACACAAACTCGAGCATTAACTCGTGAACTGAAGTGAACCTCCTTGTACAGTAGTGGAACTTTCGCAATGTTCCACGATGTCCTTCCC
The DNA here is from genome assembly GCA_002313205.1 of Laupala kohalensis. Lineage (NCBI taxonomy): Eukaryota > Metazoa > Arthropoda > Insecta > Orthoptera > Trigonidiidae > Laupala > Laupala kohalensis. Next base: position 2,226,521 of record NNCF01127356.1, read on the forward strand.
GCGCCCATTTCCCGCATCGCTCCGACACTAATCACCATGCGCGCGTAACGAGTATTTTCTCGCGGAAGCGCCTGCTTAGGCGAGCAATTATAACAACATTAGGCGGCGATCGGCCCTAAGCGGCGAACCTTGCGATACTCCAGCCGCCACTAACACCTGCCAATCGGCTTCGGCAACCGCGATGCGATACGTGCATGTACTTAGACGTAAACTCCTCGTTGCACTTATCTTGCCACTGGTGTACTTAACTACGAGAATGAGGTCGACGGTTAAATAGGTTGATTGATCTGTGTTTCAAGGATTAGGGGAAATGGTTTGTGGGAGAAATGGGTGACTGAAGCCTATGTGATTAAATGACAGATAACATCGATTTGATGCATTTTTTCCTTGTCACAGTGTATTTTTATATGATTGATGTTCTGCAACCGTTCTGCTTGTTTTGGTGTTGTTACGCAAAATCCTGTTTGACAGTGTCGAAATATATAGGGTTTGGTATTGTCAATCTCTAGAATCGTTGCTTATTTCTTTTTTAAGAAAGATTCAAAAATATTTTCTGTAGCAATATTGGTTATTTTGTTGTTGTTCCTCCTAGCCTTATTATTCCCAATTCATGTGGGGTCGGCGAATGGGGATGGATATGATGCTTCGTTAATTGTAGCTGGGGAATACTCATGGCGCCGGATGCCCTTCCTGACGCGCCTCCCCTGAAGCGGTGATTGTGAAATGAAATGGGTGTGAATGATTATGAGTGAATGTTGTGGTGGAATGATAGGGGTTATTTTGTTATCACTTGAAAATTTCCGTAGTTTTTTTTGTCTGATAATAGGTATGAGCTTCTTTATCTATTTGAGGTATCGATAGAATTTTCTTTTCAGATCATATCAACTTTTGGAAATGACAATTTTTGACCAGATCTTTTTAGAAGTTTGGTATGGGAAGACTCGTGTTCCAATTTAAAATTCTGAACTAGTTTTCTTTTCATCTTTGAATCTTCACGAGAAACACAATCGGTTTGTCCTGACACGCACTCGAACCGAGCGTGTTTCAGCGTCAGCTGGCACTAATTCCACTCTTTCTCCCTTCGGTCGAATAGGGGGTGGAGCATGATGTAATTATTGTACTTAATAATGATGGTGCACAATTGCTTTCGCACCAATGGCGTAGCAAATGCGGGTGGGCCGACTCTGGCGGAAAAGGGAAGGGGGTTGGGTGTAGCGGAGCGCAAACGTGCGTCTGTGTCGGTATGGTTGGCATGGTAACGGCCAGGTGAGTAACGATTGAAAAGGGTGGATGGCGCGGGATATTGGGAAGGAAGTGCATCTATGAACACGTGACTCCCGTGTTCCGGTGAACTTTTCTTCATTTGTAGTTGCTGGATGCTAATAGTAACTCCCTCCACAGGAACCGAATTTTGTATTTCGTTCATTGTTTGCGGGTTTTTTTTGTGTGTGTGGGGTGTTGATATAAAGTTTGCACGGGATCTAGTGATTATATGGAGCGATAATTTTTTTGACACTTATGGTATATGTTGCATTATCTACAGGAGGGTTTCGCGCAATGAAATAAAAATAATATTACGTCATTTTCGTATATAATACAGCTTCTGTTTTGCACGAGTTCTGCAATCCACAATGTTGCGTAGATTTATACTCGTAATAAAATATATGTTCCAGAGTTTTATTGAATACCAATTCGACGTGTTCTAAAACAAGGTCTCTTTCACACCCTACTACATTGCAAAATTATACCTCTGAATTTATGATCAATTATGTGTGAAACGCAAAAAAATAACTTTTTAATAATTATAAATCTAATTTCGTAACTCCTCGTTTCTTTACATACGACGTTCATCGCAGCGAGCAGGTTCGTTCATATCGCTATCACATTCCTCAAATACTTTCACGCTCCCATTTTTTACCTCTATCTTCCTCAGCATTGTCCTCGACAGGCGAAGCGCCTTTCAATCTTTTCTTCACTTTCGCCTCCGACGCCGCTGCCTTGAGGGGTCTTTTGCTTCGAGGGACTGGAAGGCTCGGGGGCCGTCCTCTTATGCCCGCCCCCCCCTTTCCCCGTCATCGCCGCCCGCGCTTGTGACGCCGCTTAATATGTATAATCAAGACGAGGAGGCGTGGAGCAGCGAGAAAGGGAACGGGCTACTGTTCGGATCGGACAGAACTTCGTCGTAGACGAACTCTTTCGGTGGAACCCAATCACAGATCCTACGGAAATTTCCCTTTTTATTAGAAACTTTTCTGCCACCGGTTTTAGGGGAAAATTTGCTTCCCAATAAGACAACAAAATTTAGGTCTCATTTTATTTTGTATCTTTCCATGAAGATAAACATACGACGAGAGAATTTGCGTTCTGTAAGGTGTGTACTTGTTCGATGGAAAACATGTTTTAATGGCAAATAAATCTAACGAGGTATTTTAGGAGCGTTTATGTGCGAAAAATGTTGTTCACTGTTGTAATAGTGACCCTCCACACCATAGTTGTCGAATACCTGTATAGTCTTCAGGTGTCATGTATTTCCAATAACAGTGTTTCCTAGGGAAATTAAAACGAATAATGCATATTAGGCGATATTTTGAGGTATGATCAGAATTGTTTTAAATAATTTAAACATTAAATTACGGAGATGCTCGGCATCACTTCATTGAAATGTTGTTGAAGTGAGTATTGAAATGTATGCGCCCCAAACCGAATGACGAATTTTTATGTAAATTTTATTTATACCAGAATGTTACATAAATCTCCCAGCATATAATTTTATTGAGATTGCTTGATTTTCGTGTGAGGAGGAGCAGCAGGATGAGAATGGTTCTTCGGAAGCATGTGGTCGGGTCCACGGGAAGAATGACGGGGTGCGGTGGTTCAAGGGGGGGGTGGGAGGTGATGGGCGGGGGCGTCGGCTATGATGTGGCCAGGGGGGGACGAGGGGATCCTTAACAGGGTCAGGGACTAATAAATCAAGAACAGCAGGCCTTCGTGACGTCGTGCGCGCTGCTGCGGTGTTGCCACGTTGCCGCTTAGGAGGTCGACCTCCACTCCACGCCGTCACGATTGGGCCATGAGAGACTTCCATGACGAGGAGCTAGATTCATCTAAGCTACACATTACCCATTTGCATTAGATTTCGTCTTCTAGGTTCTTTCTAAAATAGCGTGCTCCTCTCTGATAGTTCCCATCAAACTTGATATAATGTTGGGAAATAGTTATGTTAAACATTAAAATTAAAAATATCCATGTGTATCGTGAAAAACACCAGACATTTTAAAGAACTCCAAGAAGCAATATTCTTAAGTCTAACTCGATTCCGTATAAAATGTATTGCACGTAATAATTGCGCTTATTATTATAATATTAAAATGTTAGTGAATAATCTCGGATGATGCAGAGAAATATTTTTTGATAACGTAGGGGTAAGCTTAAAAAATTAGAAGCAAAAGTTAATTTACCGTTTTACTTTTGTCCGTTGTCTCTTAATTTGTTTTTCTTTTGAAGTACAAACCATGGACTACTGTTATTTAGCCATCACCTTGTTAGAGAGGATTCCGGATATTTATACCTACAGTAACGACCTAACGTTGTGAATAAATAAAATCAGTGTGGTGTGATATTATACACACCGCCTAGGTTTATACGTACTTTAACTATTGCTTTATATTTCTAGTCTACCCACTCTTGGTCGTAATCTAACGTTTTGTAGCAGATCGAAATCGTTACCGATGTTTCTTATAGTCCTATAAGGTCAATATTACAATGCCTTAGTTTTCTACCACACTTATGATCTACCGTATGGTGTCCATATTTCATTTCTTTTCTCCTTAATCCCTAGTCCCTGGTTTCATCACACCTGATGTACCAATCTCTATCATACTCAGCATTATAATTTCTTTGTATAATTACCTTGTCCCACCCTTTCCTCCACGTCTAAGACGCGTGCCTTGCGGTACTCCGCGTTGCGGGTTGGTCACGGGACGATACGTCTTTGTTCGGCAGAGATTGCGCTCGTGTCCCGACACCGCGCAGTCCGCCTTAAGTTCGTAAATCCAATATCGTTAAGGCAAGCGACACAAGGGTCCCGCCCGGCGCGTTGCCGCTCACGTGCTGACTCCCCGCTCGCCTCTTCCCCTCCCCATCACCCGCCACGCCCGCGCTCCTCACCGCTCGACGCGCCGCATTGAGCGTTACTAATTGTGTTGATGCGGTGAGCGGCAAGAACAACACGGGCTACCCGCCCGCGCCGCTCTTCCCCACGTGTCGGGATTTTGCATCTCCCGAGATATTGGGTTGCGCGAATTCCGTCTTTGCGGATGGATTGCTTTGATCTTTTGCGTCTGATTTAATATTTGAGATGAACTACGGAAATACATCTTTCTTCTATCTGTGCTAGTGCGATGACCAGCCGAATCCGAACAAGTTGAATAAGGAATATATATCGTACCTGTAAGACAGAAGCGTAGGATGTGTCTTAGAAGGAAAATGTCGTTAGGAGTTTGTATGTATTCTTGTTAGTTTCGGTCGAAGCATTTCAACAACAACGTTTAGTTCAGAGCAATTTACGACCCACTGTTTCCCGACGTCGATGACAGTTAATATTAACAGCCTCCGTGGTGCAAGCGAGGTTATGTCCGTCCTCGTCGTGGCAGGACGTGTCCTCGCCGCGTTCCGCTTTCGTCTTGGCTCAGCGTTTTACGACTTTCATGTCGAATACAACTCCAGAACCCTTTTGCGAACCTCGAGGCGACCACGCCAACCGCATTCCAGGTGGCCGCCGTCGACGTCGCCCTGCGCTCCATGTTCCAGCGCGCGCCGCACACGGCGCTGGCGCCCTTTGCCCTGTCCTTATTCAACCCTCGCATGCGCCTTCCTACGCGTTACACGACATTGCTCTACTTCCAAGTATTTGTCCCCGGAAGAATATTTCAACTGCACAGACAGTGGTGGCGGAGGTGAAACGTTAGGACTGTGCTCTTCACATGCGACGTCATGATAATCTCGTTTCCGATTTGACAGTCTCATGTTAACTTTTTGCACACTTCCCTCAACTTCACGAAAACAAGACTCATTACAATCCTCCACTAATACGAAAAAATTGTCCTACCTTTGAATCATATGATTTATGTTCTCAAATAGTGAGATGTGTAGTGATAAAATGTATAGAATGTTTATTATTATATTACTACTACTTTTCATGTATAATTAATCAGTCTCATATCGGAGCGATACTAGTATTCATTATTGAGAATAAATAACAGACGTGTTATCTAATAGTACAATATTGATTAAAAATGTACTTTCGCCAGCTTGACTGGCATCTTCCGATTGTTTCATACAGAAGATGCCAGATAATCTGACGCAAGTACTTTTGTTTGAATGAATACTATTCTAGTAGACAACCCCACAATTGTCATTTATTCTCAATAATTAATCATTGTCATTAACCACATCCAAGAAATGCGATCTTCTTATTTGGCCTCTACTAGAATTCTTATTAAACAAGTGAAGACCTAATTGTGTCATCCTTTTCTTCAACATAGTTGACTTGGTCAATTTTTACTATACCATGTTAGTCCTCCCTAAAGAGTCCTCCTTTGTTTTTACAAGGATAATCCTATGTGTTCCTTTGCTCTAATTCTTGATCTCACACCTATCCTACCTCGTTAGCACGTCAAGAGACCCCAATGAAGAAGCCGGGCCTACATTGGGGATTGGCTCAAGAGTCGGACCCGATGACTATGGGAGCGGTCGAGCGGAGAGGAGAACGAAACGCGTCCTGACTCAGCATACTGCGGTTTTACAAGTGTGAGCAAGTGACTGAGCATCTTTGTTCGGAATCCGAACTTTATCTCGTCCCGCGACTTGACATTCGTCGTCATTGTTGGAGGTGGCGATGGACTTCGACAACAGAGTGTCTGGCAGCGCTAATTCCATCCATTATCCTTTTACTATCCTCTTGACACCTGGGGATTTACATAGATGTGAGACGGTACGAGGGTATTGATGTGTTCCATGAATCAAGGGGTTTCGTTAAGAATTTAGGAATGCGAAACGAGGAAATCTCTATTTTGTGATTGAGTCACCTTTTCAGTGGGAATTTTTCTGAAAGAATTGTGATCTATGGGATTTCTAAGAACAGAATTGTTGATTCAAATTCACTTAGTTTTTCTCAAAAATAAACTCTTGGATCGCTGCAGCAAAAAGTTATCCCTTGATAGAGAGAGAATTGCTTATATATAGCAGTCAACAATGAGCTCTCAACTCTATCCATGATCCCCAGGTGTGCGCTGCGAATCTGCTTCGTCCATATCCCTTCACCTCCGACGCTTCGCTCTGGAGGCCATCTGTGCCCTGGAGACCGTCTCCACCATCCACCGATACTCTCTCAACGGCGAAATGTCGTGCCAAGTAATGCATCGTAGCACGTTAGTGAAACACAACGGCGAGAGTCCATCCGCAGTACGATGTAGTACTCTTACCTTACGATCAATTAAACACGTGCGGCGGAGCGATCCCGGGCGCTTAGCTGGCTCGTGCTCAGTTATTAGGCCGTAATATTACGCCGTGCGTTTGGTCGCTAAGCTCCTAGGGTGGTGACGCGGGTTGAGAAGCTGCTGTTGCTACTGTTGGATGTGTTGCGCCGTCCCACCTGTTCCCGCCACCGCTGTTCGCCGACATCTTCGCGGAATCCGCCCCCACCGCCTACGCGGCCTATGTAATTAATCAAGTGCGCCGGGGGCGGCGGTTCGACTAAACCCTTCGTCTCCGCTCCCCTCGACTGCTCCGCTCCCCGCTTCTGTCAACCCCGCCGCCACCGCCGGGGAACGCTGCCACCACTGTAACAATAATTTGTTCATATTAGTTCAATTAATGCTACGTAATCATGAAATGGCAATGCAGTGGACGGATATAATGGCCAGGGACTCCAAATCAATACCATTAATATTATGCTGCATGCGTACGTATGAGCGTCGGCGATGCCCGCGAGGAAGTTGGCTGGAGCACCTGCAACGAGATGTCTCTGTCTCGTTGCCCCGAAGGGAGTGAGTGAGTGTGGTCTTCATAGCTGTATCCCAACGCGGACGAGGTTATTAAGGTTGATTTCTCAGATATAAATTGTCATATGGTGAATTGAGTCTGTGAGCTTTCATCTCTGCGTCTTTAGATTCAATATTTAATCTCTGAGAAGCGACTTCTTGAAGAGTACTTGTTTGAGTATGCTATGTTCATTAAAACAAAGGTATACAGATAATTCGATATTTATAATTTGGGTACGCGAAGTTTTCCAACAGATTTTGTATGACTACACGGGGGACAATATCTAATTTACCATTCGAAAGAAGAAAAAAAATTACCTCCCAAGTTCCATTACAAGTACGGGATACGATTTCAGAGATATTGTTCATAACTTTGCAAAAGTTAAGTAAAAATAAAAACATTACTATCAAAATAAGAACAAACAGAAATGAGCTTTGGAATAATTTTGTTCTATGTTTAATTATGATTAAAAGTATTATGTAGTGAAAAATAAGCAGAAGAATTTATGTCAATGAATGCACTGTTATACTAAATACTGAATTTCTTTGAACTTTAAACTTTATAGTTCCTTAAAATAAAGAGAAAAAAAGTGTTGTACGATTTTAATTGCAGAGTTCTAGTTTCAATATTTGTTTGGAGAAAGTTTCCTGAATGTTACGACCCTTTTTGGCAATGGTAGGTTGAAACTTTGGGAATACAAATCAGTAATTGGGTTAAACCTGTAGCTTCTTTATGGTCATCAATCCTTCGGTTTCATATCAGGTTTCCTATTCCTTTTATCCTTCCAACACTTCCATTGGATAGAAACGTCACACTCGAGCTTTTGCTTCTGCGTTGATACGAAAAATCTGGTGTTCCGTAGGAACAAACTTAGGCCCGCTTTGAGCTCATAAACCGAGCTTTTCTCTCTTTCTCTGCGTCAGAGTCCCACCCGTCAAGCCTCGGCCTCCCACATCCCATTGTGACAGCGACCGAATAATGGTTGATATCGGCACGGATCCCTGCCGCGCTCCGGCCACTAAGTCGGTCGCACTTGCCGACACGGCTCTGGCCAGCGGTAATGACGCACGGTAATGGCCGCGACCGCGAAAAACGCGGAAAAAGCCCTTTCCCCCTCTCCTAACCCTTCCCCCAACCCTATCGACGCATTATCATAATCACCTGCTGGGCTTATTCTCTTGACGGGTGCCCCTCTCCCCGCCGCATAATTTAATGGGGAGCCGTCCATTGGTTAAGCGCCTGGCATTTTGTGTGATGTCGAAAAAAATGGAGAGGGGGTTACTTCGTTGGCAGGATGGTGGCATCGGTTGATGCTCTATGCTTTGATGTGGAATTATACTTCGAAATCTTTGAGTTATTTTCCTAGATTTCCAGAAGAAATCAATTTTATGAAAAAAATATACCTCTCAAAATGAGAGAATGATTCTGCAGAAAAGATGGTTCTGAAGGACTAGAGAGTTTATACTTTTGAACCTTTTTACTTTTAAATATTTTTTTAATTATTTCAAATCTGTTGATTTCGAAAGTTAATGAGAAAGAAACCTGTAGATAATTGCAAATATAAATACTATATTGTTCACCTGGGAAGCGCAAATTTTAGTCTTTCTTTTTTATAACAAAAATGAAGCACAACAGATGTACTCAACATACGTTGAGTGTCCTTCTCTTACACATCGTCGAGACATGAGAGCCTCTTGAAGATTGAAAATGTGTCATCGATCTTTATACTGATACTTTGCAAAGTGAATGCTTACGAAAACATAAACGTTTAGTTTCGTCAAAAGAAAAAAAAAATCCGTCTTCTGAGGCGGGGTGATCCTTTTATTTGAAGTTTCAGTGATCAAACATTATTTCGGAGGCATTTCTCCTAAAAGAACGAAAATATTTTGACGCGTGAAGTGATTTCACATGCTGCAACCATTTCTCCGGTTTATCAATAAATAGCTCTTGGTATAGTTTGCGGCGATGCCATGGTGAAGTTGAGACAAACAATAGTAAAGATATGAAGCTCACTCACCATCCAATAATTGTTTCATTGTGCACGTCGTAATAATTTCGCTTAGCTTCTTGTAGCATCACTGGATCTGGGTGTGAAGAACGACAAAAGCCCCTAGTATTCGCCCAGACTAGTTCGTTTCCGTGTTTATCATTTTCAGTGATCCCTCGTCTGCAATATCATCCCTCTCTACGCCTCTCTTCCCCAGTTCTTTTACCATGTCGCATCATCCCCGTGTCATCGACCACACACTTTTAACCGAACTATTTCCTCACTCTTCTCGTTCGATTTCTTGGCTTCCCTCCCACTATCATACCTTCAATGTACTTCACATTTAAGCACGACGATATGTTCATCCGATCCCATCCTACCATTTCCTCCCTCTTTCCTCTTTGTCTTCACCATCACTCGTCCGCTGCTGCGTCTGCCAGTGGACTATTTTCTGCAGCGCTTCTGGGAGTGTGGGGGACCGTCAGCTGTTACCGTCCTTCCAGTCTCATCCAAATTGCTTGGAGCACGCGGCTCAAAACTGTCGCGCGCCTCGGAAGAAATACGAGCAATGTAGACCATTCCTATCACTAACTTAGGAAAATATATGGAGTTAATAAAACGTCGTTTCCTGACCCGGCTTCGTTACGAAAAGTTGTTTTCGCCTCCGGAATGGTGATAGTGACGTGCACATGTTGTCGTGATGGTGTTCGATGATGACGGATTAAACTTTGTGATAATTACTGTTAGATCTTCACTTGATGTACATTGTTGCTTGATGCCGCTAGTTTGCCTCGGTAGTAAATAAATTTTAGTTTGATATCAGTATAGAGAACATGTACTCGCCTCAATGACAAGCTCCCCTTGGAAATAAGTCGTTTATAAAAATCAACGTCCTGACATGCGAACGTGTAAATAGAAGGCAGTCACTCTATTCGAAGGTATTATCATGTACATTTTCCTCGCATTTTGCGCTGCCTGAATAATCGTCGCACACGATCTTTCGCCTTCTAACGTGACTCCACCCCGCAGTGCGGCGGATGGGGGTGAGAAGGGGTGGCGGTGGTGGTGGGAGCAGCGTCGCAAGATTGCCCACACGTGAAGGGGACAAGCAACTAGGGACAGGAAAGGCCTATCTCAGAATCGGGTCAAGAAAAAGCCTCGTGCAATCCATCAATGACAGCACCAGAGCTCGCGAGTGGGTGCGGATTGGAAGTTGAGAGGGGAGGGATGGTGAATGAGGGGAGGGATGGCAACAAGGGAAGTAGAGTTGTGAGGCGAGGGAATAGGATTCTGGAATATCCGTAGTGTTTTTAATTTATTTTAATATCTTCTTAAAAATAAAATTTACAATGCAACATAATACACACATATGTATTTTTTTACAAATATTCGTCCAATTATTGCAGTAAAAAGAGAAATATCCGTAGTTCAAATCACGTTTAATGTCAAGTGTAGAGCGGTAGAGCTCAAGAGAACGGATTTGGAAAATTATTGTGTGCATGGCATTTAGGAAAGACTGACTCCGGGTGAACTTTTAAGAGTTGGTGAGTTGGGAAAAGAAAGAGTTAGATAAGTATTATTTTTCGTGGAGTGAGTCTAATTTAAACAAACAAAACTACTTTTTTAGAGCATGTTTCGTATAAACAAAAAATATGTTAATCTCATTTAAGTCTCAAAAATTCATTGACAAAGTGATGATTTAACATAAACATTAGATCATGTCATTTATGTTCAGTTTGTATACATGGAAAGATACATGAAAAATTTGAACCGAGTCCAAGGATTCCAACATCACTTTCATAAAGTTATTTATATTGTGGGGCTATTTCTATTTTTTATGTTATGTCTTATTTATTGTGATGCTCGGTAAAAAGTTCAACAATATTCTAGAGCTGTGGTGGTCCAGTTTTTCACACGAAGGGTGTTGTACCAGTAAAATGTTATTTTGTACTGTCAATGCCAAGAAGGTGTGTATTGACATGCCAGGATGTCTTGAGAATTATTGATGTCGTGCTCCTAAGAGGTTTTTATACATCCAGACTAGTTCTAATAGAATCATTGAGGAAATGAGACAACGCTATAAGAATAAAGGCAACTTCGTTAATTTCCATTATTGTCTTACCTTCCTGAATTTTGAATTCGTGACTCGGCTATCGCACTCTTTCTCTACCCGAGATCATCTGCATCCGCACCTTGCCGTGTTCTCGGCGAAGCGACGTGGAATTCCGGACAGCCGCGTCTATTCGGACGGAGCCCGCTGCCGTCCCTCCGCCTCGACGGGGAAGATGCCTGCGAGAGATAAAGCCTCATTAGAGAGACTGTCACTTGAAGCCTTCACGACTCGCTTAACAAAACGAATGATTCAGGCTCATTCCAAAACGTGTTATACGGCGTGGAAATTGATGTACGAGATCTCGGATGAATAAATAGGTTAAGAAAAAATATAAAATGTGGGAAAGAGTGGATGATATCCAGTTAAAATTAGTCACTCTAATTCAATATTCTATTTATTTATTGTCTTATGGCGAAGTTCAAGCTATGGGTTCCTCCTTATAATTTTTTAAATTAAAATATATAATATACAATAATTACAATGTTCAGGAAATAATTCTGGCTTGCCGAAAACTTGGATTTACTGATTTCCTTATGTTTAACTACGCAGGTTCTCTTGAGAATGCGATGAATTAATCGCTTTAACAGTGTCACCCTTTTTTCTCTTCTTCTAATCCGTTTTAGCAATTTAGCAATTTCTCCAATTATCCAAAATTTTTGCTCCGGTTTTATATGAACTTTTTTTCTGTTCCCATCTTGTTTTTCTTTGGTATCTTCTTTCTCTTTCTTCGTTACATCGTACATTCCTTACTCTAATTACGCTGCTTCGCTCATCTTCTGTTCGTGTCCATTGAGAGGGTTCGTTGCAGGGCGGGGATGGGGGTGTATCGCCATCTGTGACAATGGAAAAAGACTCGAAATCATGACGAAAGGCGACTGTCGTCGGAATTGTTGTCTACTCCGCCTGCCTCCACGCGGAGTGAGTGATTAAGCTCGCTCACGCATACCACATAATTAATGTGAAACTACCCGCTGCGGCGTACAAATTACTGTACTAACATCCGCGCGGGGGGACGTATTAAAAGTGAGGTGACGCAGTCGAGTCCCCTTCTAAAAAAAAAAAAGAAAAAAAAAGACGAATCGCGGAAGTAAGGGGCAAGTCGTCGGCGAGAGTGGGAAAGAAAAAAACAAGAAGTGTCGTTTTGATTCTCTAATTGCCCGAGAAATGCGATTTTAAGCTAGTTTTGTTCTTATCTGCGTGTGCGGCGTTGAATGAATGATTTATGGTATTTAAAGAGTAGGACGTCGGGGAGACATGACGAGGCGCGATTTCGCCGACCGACCGGGCGCTTCATGCGGCCGCGTGGACTCTCTCGAGGATGCGGCTGGTGCTCCAGCGATTACTAGTCTTGGATTTATGGGCGTGTGTGATGAGATGCGGACTTGTTACTGTCGGAGTCTGGAAATATTTATATAACAAAATTCAACGACGAGATATAAAGCTATTTTTTCGGAACTGATCTTCTAGTATTACGTAAATCTACTCATAAATAAATTTTTTAATGCACATAAATGCAATAATGTGATGTAAATATTGTTACGAAACGAAATTAAAATGTTTCTTGACAAAAACAGTGAGTTTAATTTTATGTTATACATTTTTAATGATATTAAATTATCTAAATTTCGAAATACTTTTTTGAAGTTCCGGAAAATGCTTGACAACGTGTGCACAGAATAAACCAAAGATATTTACAATATATCACATCCATAATAGTGGCTGCAGCATCGGCGAGGAAAAAAATTAAATTCCGGGAACAATAATTATTGAACTAATCTGTTTCTGTATCGAATAGTATGAACAGTAAATACATCGTAGGATTGTGTAATTATTTTTAATTACACATAAGCTAGAAATCTAGACTGGAATGCATATGGGAATATAACTTATTTGTTCGTCCTTTATACGATTTTTATAAAACTCTTCTTTTTTTGGTAAAATAATTTGTGATGTTCTTTTTTGTGGTATTCTTGTGCTGGTAAGTTTGCTGATCGGAAGAGTGTTTCTTTTTTTCTCTTTTTTTTTAGTATCATACAAAAGGTTCGACGGGAAATTTTGAGAATCATAAATTATTAGTTGTCAATACCCTTTTTATTCTTCCGAATTTTTGCGGTGGCCAACTTCCTTGGCGTTCGCCCAAATTCCGAATGTTTTAACGAAGCCTCTTGGTTTCTCTTCCTCGAGTTCGTCGGAGGGGGCAAAAACTTTTCCCCCTGTCGTCTGGTTAAATGCGTGTGCATGATGTGGACAATGTAGCCACAAAAGCTTAGCGCTTTGAGACACAGCGCTCCCTGTTTGTTTACTCTACCCCGTTGTGCATTCGTACTCAGTATTTCTAAAATTCATCCCACGTACTTGATGCATGGCAAGCATCCAGCCCGCTAAGAGAAGTGTGTTGTATGCAAGAACAGCGATGGAGGTTCTGTGTCGACTTGGAAAACACACTGACGTTTATGTTTTAAATGAATTTTTAAGTGCCGCTCCCGGTAATGTTCGTACGCTTTACGGTCCAGTCTTAACATTTTATTGCGTAAAAGGTACCGAGTTCTTGATTAGATCTGTCAGCATTTACATATGATTCAGGTACCTTGTAATTTCAGAGTGCTGCAAAATAACTTGGCCACTCTAAGATATCTCTTCAAGGTTTCCCTTTTGCCACTTCTGAGTATTTAAGTATTGCTTGCGTAACCTGCAAACGTTGTCCCTGTTTCATAGTCGGAGGTTCGAAGAGGATAACAAATTTGTGGTTGCGTCCATGGCAAGGATGTTTTATGTGTAGATTTATTTACACTCGTACGTATGATTTGCAATTTTTCGTAATATAAGTGAAAAAAACATGATTCGCGCTATTTGTTATTTTTATTCTTATCTAACCTTTTATACTTTTTAATTGATTTCGCTTAGTACTGAAATAACCATAATTTGCTGTTTTTTGTTATTGTTTTGTACTTCGTCTTAAATTTATTTGAATTATATTTCAAGAATTTTTTTACGGAAGTCATAGAAATTGGTACTACTCTAAAGTAATAGAAAAAAAATTTGAAGACCACTTCCACTAACCACTAGACTGGCGAAAATTTTCGTAACTTTGCCGAATATTTGTGAATTTGTTAACCTTTCACCACTTAATAACGTGAGGGGAAGAGAGATTGTGGTAATATTTACCAAATGATAATTGTTTTGTATGTGGTAGAAAAACTACGCAATCAATTCTTAGCGTACCTTTAATCTATCCATGTGGTTTGAAAACCTGTTCATTCCTTACCAGTCAGTATTTTGTGTACAAAACAAATCATTACAATGTTCTTTTTTAATTTTACATTTTTTTCCATTATTTATTTTTATTGTGTTTCTTCATAGTTTTTGCACTGCACCCATCTTATTATGTCATTCTCCTTGTTACAGAGGCCACCTTCGTCGTCCCTGTCCTACGCGGGGCCGGGCAATGACGACGTGCGATCGCCCGGTTCCGGTGGGACGCCCGGCCCCTTGTCGCAACAACCGGGATCGCAGCAAAGCGTGGACAACAGCGACCCAGGTAAAGGCCTACGCGCGCACGCGCTCAGTACGCTGGACCACGCAGCCGTCGCAGCCGCCCCCGGGGCACTTCCGCAGCCGCCGCAGCCGCTTCCTCCACAACTGCCGCCCCCACATTGGGAGGTGATTGGTGGGGGTGGCCTGGCGGCGGCGGTAGCACCGCCGGCGGCTGGAGATTGGGTTGCGTGGGCGGCTGGTGGACAGCCGTGGAAACGTTGCAAGGGGGAGGTGTTGTGATGTCTTTGGGGTTCGATTCCGTACTTCTGATTTGTTGACTCGAAGACTTCCGCTGTCCCGGAGAATAAACCTGGAACTTTTTGAAAACAGTTTTTAATGAATATTTTTTCTGAATAACATTATTTTCTTGTGTTTTTTATACCACTATAATGTGCCATAAATTTTAATATTATTTTCAACATACTTTCCTTAAATTTCTTTGAAACACGTAAATGTCTAGGTTCTTTTAATTTGTATTGTTTATCCTTGTTTCTTTTGTATGTACGTGCCAAATAACTTAATTCGTTTTTTGTGGTTTATTTCCTTAAGTATTTGCATTGTGTTCCACTTTCATGTCACTGTTAATTTTTAATTTTGTACGTCGCACTTTTTGTCCATTCATTTGTATTTGTGTTTTCTTTTCAATAAAGTTTGCAAAGCTGAAAAAGCTGTAAGTGTCCTTTTTACTGAAAGTAGGAAGCAGTTAACCTGTCAGGGCGCGACGCGGGGTCGCTTCGCTGTCTCTGCTTCGGGGATGCTTAGCCCTTCACACCCCTACGCGTGCCACGACGAACATCGGTCCCAGTTTATCCCGCTTATATCATTACTCCGCCGCGTTTGTTGTGTTGTTAAAAAAAGAGGACGCGCCCGCCATCGCGTCTGTCGGCGCGAAAGAGCGCATTATTTCGTTGTTATTATTACGTTAAAAACGAAATTAGGTAACCTTTTAACAAAAAAGTTCCACACAGTTATGTAATTTGATATGAATACATGGATCCAACATTAATGCCATGTGTTTAGAATATTAGATTTGCGCTTGGGTGGAGACGGATCTACGTGGTGCTGTGCCTTCCATTTCCTCCCCCTCTGCCACCCCTGCAGTCCAACCCGGTTTCCACCCCTTCATGTAGAACCCAACGCCTACTCTCCATTCCGCTCGATAGCTTCACTTACTGCTGCTCAGGTGCGTGGAAAGGGTTGGACTACGCGCGCCGGATGTCACCGGGGTGGGTGGTGAAGCGGGGGCGGTGGGGGTGGGTGGACGAACTGGTTGAGGTGGTGACGGGGGTAGGGGGCGTGCGAGCCGCGAGGCTTCCGACTAAATATGTTTACATGTAGCTTTGACGAGAATTTATTATTATGCCGTATAGCACATAGGTTTCAACGCTAATTACAGAACTCGTAAATTCCGATTTGCATGTCCGATGTGTTTCCATCAGTGACATTCGTTTAATATACAGAAAATTACAGTTTATTACCATGTTACATGGGCTGTGTTTTTTTTATCATTTCGGGAACCGCGTGCGTATATGGGGGCGCGGCGGGTTCAGAGAATGGAGGGTAGGAAGGTGGTGCAGGGCCTACGCCTTTGAAATGCCTGAAAACCTTCAGCGAATTTGCACTCTCATTTACTACGTGTAGTTAGAAAATTCGCGAAACAGGTACCATACGAACATCAATTACACTGCTGAAGATCGTTGCAAGAATTTTGCGTGATAAATTTTTTTCAAATGTTGTCGTTTGCAATGTAAATATTTTGGAGAAAATGTACTTTATTGAAGGGTGAACGTAACAATTTCGTATTACACGAATGTTTTCATGTATTCCCTCGTCTCGTGGGACAGCTAATATAAGGTTGTTAGAAGGTAGGTTATCAATTGTATTTCCCTTGAGAGAGCTTTTTCTTATCGATGGAAATGATCATGCTACTGGAAGTTCATGGAATGAAACATTACTGTTCGTCGATCAACACACGACTTAATTTGTCTTTAATTTCAAATAAATCTACTGATCTTTTAAGTAAATTGGTAGCATTGTAAGTTGTTAATTTCTATAAAAGCTTTTACATAAATAATTTATTGTATATCCCCTCTCATGCAAGATCGTTAAATCGATAATTATTCTTTTGTGTTGTCGGTACCGTCAAAATTTGAAAATAGAATGTTTCACTTTCTGGGTGTGTCGCAAGGGTTGATATGTAAACTATCACATAACCTCAAAGAACGGAGAGATGGACAGATTAAATCATGCCTGTGAGCGAGGGATGTTATTGGAATGGCCTTGTGGGTTGGCGAAAGCGTTTTTCTCCTCGGTCATGTTCGTTTTACAACGCGAGAAGCTCCTTTTTTCCACTTGTTCGAGGGCGCGCAGCGGAGTGAACGCGGAGTCCAGGGCGTCGTGGGTGATGCCTCGCGGGCTCGTGCTGCTAACGGCTCCAGCGCCGCCGCAGCCGCCGGGTATGAAAAACGAGTGCGCTTAATCAAGAAGACGGTTTCTCACGGAGTCTCATAATGTTGTTGAACTACATTTTAGTCGTTTTAACAGTGTAAGATTTGGTACATTTTTAAGAAATATTTCTTTTTCAGTTCAGAAAAAAGATTTTCCATTAGTCATTGATGTGATATGTCAATTTGAATGTTATTGATAGTTCGAAATTGTCCAATAAATATTCTTACATTGGGATTGATGCGTCGTGTAGTTACGATATTTAATTAATTTAAATACGGACAGTCTTATGGAATTTATTGATGACGGATATTTAGATCATTCTCTCCAGAAACTGTAATGTATTTGCTCCTAAGTTCAAGACCAAGTAATTTGTGCTAGTGCTGATTGGTAATTTATGTCGATGTATCTTCTCTTGGGATTTCAACTCGAACTATTTGCTATCACACTAATGTTGGCACTGCCGTTTCCTCGTCATAGCGCACTGGTTTTTCCTGTTGCTCGATCCATTTCCTGCATCGCGCCAGAGTCGTCCCTAATCCATAAGCGATATGACGCGGACTGCATTGCCTTACTCCGCAAGCAGATCAATTGCTGATAACATCGGCCACCACAAGAATCGACCGAGTCGATAATTCTGAAACACGCATCCACCAGACGAGTTGAAACTTTAGAAGGATATTTTCGTTACTCCGTGTTACAATGAGCAATTAGTGAGGTACTTATTTTATGTTCTAATTCTCCACTAACTTTTCAATTTACTTCTCTAGTTCCTTAAGAAGTTGATATTTGCTTAAGGTGTTGTTCGAGATCGTGATCTTAATAAGACAAGCAAGAACTGGTGTATCGACGTCCTTCATAAAACATTTTCACCTGATACCAGATACCATGTATGAACCGTTAGTCAATGTAAGGGCTTTGTGTTGATTGTTGAATGAACAGCTTAATGACGAAAAACTAGGATGTCATAAATCGTAACAATTTTGTCCAATTGAGTATTAAAGAGTGAGGTATCAAGGCGTTTTAGTAGACCTGTACGTGGTTTATTAGATACCAAGAAATTATTTGTTGTTATATTTCTTGTTCGTTTTAAAGTCTCATTTTATATGTATGACTTGAATTCGCGTTAATTAGGAATTAACTTGAAATATTTATAGTATCAAAATATTTTTGAAATGATTTAGGATTATATTAAACAACATAGTTATGTTATTTTGATCGTGTTTCTGTAGAGGATAAACTCCACATCAAATAAAAAAACAAGAAACTATTATGTGCGACGATTACAGATCCTTGAGGGACACCCGTTGTTCCGCTCTGAGGAAGCACCCACTGCAGAAGTGTCCGGCCGTGAGAGCTTTGGAAATGATGTATGGATCAAACTCCAGTCTTCTGCGGCGAAGTGGTGATAATCTAGGGACATTAAGATAGAGCAGACGCGGGCGCGGTGGCTAGGGGAAACGAACGAACGGGTCAGAGACTGGGAAAGAAGGGGACGGCGCAGCGGTGGCGGCGGCAGGACGAAAAAAAAAAGATTCTTCTGAGAACGGCGAAGATGTCTAGCTTCTGCTGCGGCGGCGGCGGCCGGCAACGGCCGGCGCGGCGGTGAGTGCTTTGTGGCGTCCGTTCTCTGTACGCGACCGTGCGTCCCACTAGTTTCTTGGGCGTTATCGCGAGCGCGGTGCAAGGTGCAGGAGGGTCGGGGCCACCGCCACCGACGTTGCCCGGCGAGCCACAGACATCGTCCGCAGAGAGTTTACGTCACGACGCCGCGCTTGGTGGGACGGACGATAGTCACTCATCGGAGGAAAGCAGCGTTTAAATCAATAACGAAATTTATGCATATTCTAAATCCATCTGTACAATTTTTTATGAAATTGAATAAAATGAATGACTTCATTTTAACGGACATGATTTGTTGTCATACTGTGCACAACGCTTCGGTCCCCTCTCCTTGTTGATCTTCACCACGCAACTACCGACAAAAAGTACAGTTGTGGACAGGATAAAACTGACAATAAATCGTCTTTGTTAAAATAAAGTCGTTTATTTTATTCAATTTAATATAAACTCAATTTATTGTACACTGAGCATTTACAATCATAATCTTACACGTAGAAACTCACTGTGTGATTTTCAGGGATTCAATTTTACACACCAGAAGGATGTTTCTAAAATTTACACGAATTTCGGTGAATTATCTAAATAGCAAAAGAAACCCGATTGTGATAGGAAAGCCATTTGTGATAGGGAATTAGAAAACGTGTTAATAAATTCATTAATTCAATAGTAAGACGGGATAACAGTGAGACAATAAGAAATGGCGATAAAATGGGACACGTGTTGTTTATGAGGATGTTATGGAAATGTGTTGGGTATTGATAACCTCGATCAATGTATTCTGTTACCTACAAATAAGTGAAATTGTTTTCTTAAATGAGGTAATTCTTGATATGTTTTAAAGTTACGTGTTTTACTTTAAACTATTAGTGACTTAAAGATGTATTTTCAGTAAATGTAATTTTTATTGTCATTGGATAACCCAGAATGTAAGATGAATATGAAAATACATGAAGAAGAAAATAATTTTATACATCAAAATATAATTTCAAAAACCTTTGAAAAGTTATTTATACAATTTTAAGAACACTCACAAATAACTAAGTTCTCGTATTTATATGAAAGTCTTCCTAGAAACATATTTTTATAATTTCTCATTATATAATAAAAATTTGCAATGTGCTCTGTCCTTCGTGATCTTCAGATTAAATGAATTAAGTGTTAATCATCGTGTTTTTACTACATACTATTAGGTAAAAAATTCAATTTAGGATTCAAACGTTCTTGTTTATATTAAAATTATAGTTATCAACATTTTTCGAATTCAAATTCAACATGAATATTTTTGTTTCAAATATTCAGTGGACCAATTGGTGGCACCCCTTCCTTCCTCTTCTCCACGATGCCTTCTACAGTAAAACCTAGAGACTAGATTCAAATGACACGTGCATTTTGAAGCGAAGCCATTAGTTCCTTCGCTTGCACCTCGGCTTGGTTGCCGGGACGCGCTGTCTCGATTTGGTCGGATTCTCGGAACTGCAAGGCTTGTTTTGGTAGAGCGATGCAACGCCCATGGCTTGTGCTTCTGGGTGTCAGACACGAGATCTGATTTTCTTCTCTCGCTGTGGACCAGATGGGTGGAGAAATTTGTGTATTTTTGTTGGTTTTCGTATAGGTATTCATTAGCGTTCTGAAAACACGAAAAATATTTTTTGATATATTTGCATTAAAAGTGATAAAACTATTTGCCAATTAAGGTTTTAAAGCAACAAAGTATTTTATTTTAGTCATTTATATTTTTTTGAAATTTGTCCACGAAGACATGTGCGTTGATTTACATTTCACTATTTCTTTTTGATTCAAGGCGAAATACTGTGTTTTCAGCCCAAAAACTGTAATTGTGGATTTAAAATAGAAGAATATATACTCGTTAAAGAGTTATAGTTAGTCCGGTAATTATGAATAGGATTAGATCTTCACATATAATGCTCTTCACGTAATGTGTAGTGAGAAAATGTCATAATAATAATAATAAATTTATTGTCAAAAAACAGTACAAACTGCGTATGACCACGTGGAGGACAATAAACTAATTTACTCTCCGGAAGCAAGCAAGGGACCATCCCATCAATTCCGATCAAGGGCCCTAACGCAGAGGCGGATTCAAAAATTTCAGCAAAAGTTCCTAGATAAGATAAAAAGTTAGCTGTGAGTAATAATACATATATAATGTCAATATGTTTGTAATTTAACGCAAATATGTTTGTAAATTTACATGTACAAGTTATTATCGAACTATAGATTATTCTGAGTATAGTGTTTAAAAATCATAAGAGTTGAAAAAACACTAAATTCACGATTTATTGTTACAATAAACACGCCCCTAGACAAAGCCTAGAGAACCTGTATAAGAAATCCGCCTCTACCCGAAGGAAAAACGGAGAAAAACCCGGGCCAGGATGGAATGCGAAGTGAGTTCCCTAGAATTGGACGTGAAATCCAAATTCAGAGTAAGGATCTCGAAAACTTTGGATTCGATATCCCATTTGGATCTCCCAACTAAACCTGTTCTCTCCATGTAGCTAATGAATTGAGTAGATGAATGTATTACTAGATCTACAACAAGGTCACATATAAAGCCATTGGATTGTTTCATTACGAAGCCCCTATCAAATTCTTCCGTGGAAGCACTAGATTAGTTCCTCCCCAGAAAATCCATAGCATCTTCCTTACGCGTGTATGGTTAACACACAGCGACATAGAGATGCCGCTTTGTTCTTCATGTTGTTACCCGCGACGGCGGCGTGGGTGTGGACGGTTGCGAATCGGTTTTATGTAACGTGATAATTGAGTTAGATTAAGTGCATTTGTGTGTCTGCCGTTGCAAGTAGCCGGGCGCCATCTGTTTTGATTAATAGCTCGTAATTTGTTAAACATAGCGCATCTGTCTGAATTTGCAGTGCTATATCGATGTTGTCATTCTGCGCGACGGTGCCGAATCGCCCTTGTGACAAATGCAACCGCGATGGTATGCCCTCAACACCTAACGATTAACAAGGTTATCATCTCTCTTCTCGGTTTTTTCTATCCGAAATATTCGGATTTCTGCTACCGAAGATTCACTTGAGTTCGTTTTTTCGTTGTATTGCATTGTCCTCGCGATATTCGAATTTTTTAAATTTTAATTTGGTGAGATAATTTTTGGGTTTGATTTTTGTTTTTTTGAAAAACTATTTAATTGTCGTTCCATGCTTCATTAAAAAATTATACATTTCGTAAATTTTTTTTAAAAATAGTGTTTGATTGAAAGGAACAGTTTTTCATTCCTTTTTCTGCTTCGTTAGTCAGATACAAAAGCATCAAAAAAGCAAAGTGTCTTTTTTAAATATTAATTATTTCACCATCTTGCAAATGTTAAAGCAGATTCTCTTACGCGCTAAGTCAGCTGTTGGAATCAGTCAGTTGTAGTAAGCATATTCGCAATTCCAAGGACAGCTCATTGGTTTTCCCCCTTGTAAGGTTGAAGGATCTTCAAATCCACTAAATATGCATTTTGCATTTAAATAATGCATTACTGTATTTTCTTATCTATTGCATAAGTATTCCTTGGAGTTATTCTTCTCTTAAGAAAGGTTCACGAATTGTTTTGACCAGATAATGAGATTGCAATGTTTGGGTTTTGTAAGTGTTATTATATATAACAAATGTGATGTTTAAAGTACATAACTATATCAAAGTATATCTTGTATGTAAATAAGATATGATTCCATTCGAATTTCTGCTAATCGAACAGCTGGAAATTGGAATACCTTAGGTATTTTGTGTACAGCTACAGTGATTCAAAAGGAACACACGAGTATTTAAAATGAAATACATTGTTTATATTACGAGCAATAGATATTTATTCTTGTGGATGATATGACGTTGAAATACCAGGAATATTTCGAACCAATTGATAAATAATGGGGAAGTACATCTCGATATTTCAAATCCAGGTATTTTGACAAATTTTGCGAAAATTAAAATATTTATGAAATTGAAGCTTATTATGAGGGAAATATTTACAAAAAATCAGACAATCTTTAAATTATAAACTTTTTAACGGACTGGGAAGGTTCTTTTCTTTGACCTGTTGTAGCAACGGTTCATATTTTTCTCCAACCTCTGGAGATGGCGCAACGTAATGCGTTGGCAGGTTTTCACGCGTGACAAGTTGGAATGCTCGTCATTGCGATAAACCGAGTACATCTTCATTCCTTCTGGCACGCCTCTGTTAACTTACGCAGAACGCCACCAACAAAGACGTATGTTCCGCGCGCTGTATAATTGGGCGGTGAGTGAATAAAAGAAATCCCGCTGATAGACGGAACTTCGTCATGGTGGGTCTCCGTAGATAACCCGCTGTCCGTAATGATGTCTGGGATAGAGCATCTCGGAGCGTGTTTGTGTTTTGGCAACACCCAGTGTCCAATTCCTCATATGGTATTGCTTCGATAAATTAGCGTGGTACGTCTTTGTTTCGAGTGACTGTCGATTATTATTAATAAGGGTTTATCACGACAATTTCCCAGAATTGGGGTTATCGGCGCCGCGGAGGCGAGAATTCTTGACCCCCAGCGTTTGGGGGGGGAGGGAGGAACCCTGCCCCCAGAGCCATGGATTGGAAAAAGGGAGGGGGAACGGTGGGGGCTATTGCTGTTGTACAGCTATGAATATTTGTTACAAATTGATTGTTAATTTCTGAAATTTAAATTGTAATTTGATCTTTTCATTACAAACAAATAACTTGTAACCAGAAAAAGAAACCTATCTTTTCTCATGTTTATTCCAAAATTCAAAAAGTCTTTCCACAAGGTTTTGTTGTATGTACTCTCCACTATTAGGGAATTTACGCAAATCCTTCCTTATCCACACACACATGAACAAACAAGATCCAAAACATAAACTGTGTAGGTAAAACTAATATTATTGTAACAATTATTGCAAGGGAAAACATTTTTTATTTCCTCAAAAATTGGATTTGTTTTGAAGACATTCGCATACATAGGTATTATATTAAGAAAGAAATTGAGATCCTTCCAGACGAAATGCCTTTAATAATTATGAATCCCTTTATTAGTTTATTTTCTTCCACGTGATCATACGCAGTTTGTAACTGCTTTTTTTGACAATAAAGTTTATTTATTTATTTATGTGAGAAGTGAGAGGTCAATAATGAAAGAGAAAGTACCCACGCTTCTCCCGATTGACTTAATAATTTAAGAAATAAGCTATTTAGAATGATGTGAATAAACGTTAATTAAATATTTTCACTTCTGGCGTTGCTTTATAGATTCAAAAAATCTATTGTTTGTAGACAATTATACCTTTTTGATGTTGACTTAATGAGAGTAGTATTTCTAATGCAACACGTACTTGTTATTTAGGGCAATGAAGAAAAAGCAAATGAGGAAACTTGACGTAGTATGTGGGCGGGAAGTAGTTGTTTGTTGGATAACAGCGGGATCGTGGTTTCGTGTGGAGACTCGGAGCTTATCAGTAGTCGACCTCGCTCGCTCGACCGAGAATTTGTCGATATCAATAAATGAGCTCGTCTTTGATTGATTTTCGTAATTTATGGCTCCTACAGCTGAAGCAAATATACTATCCTTTCAAGTTAAGTCGTCAATTATAAGCGTTGCAAGTGGAGTAATTTTTAATCATGTTTAATAAATAATGTCAAGTCTGACTTAAATAATTTCTATCGTCTCCGTTTTGAATGATTGATCTGGCAACGTATTAGGTCTGGCGCCTAATCACGTATATTAATAGTTAAATTTGTTGTTTTTTTCTGCTTCGTTTTCAGGACAACAACGCAACGTCTTTCAGAGATGATTTCACTAATTTCAAGTCATTGATACTTGTGTAACGTGTACGTAAAAGAGAGAAAATGAACATAATTATTCATTTTATATTTTTCAATCGATTTGAAGAACCATTGCTTCGTGTGTAAAATTGACAGTATGTTTATGAGAGCCGCGCGGAAAGTTGGTCCCTATGTTTCCTTCAGTTTTCATTACAAACTGAGTACATTCTTTTTGCATGAACTTTTTTCTTCAAATTGATTGATTACTATTCTGTGGTAAAATCAGTTGATGAACGCATGGATTATACAAAATGTATTTTATAGTTACTGCCGTTAGATATGAAGCTTCGGTGTAAGAAAGTTCCGCTCATTAATCCCGAACTCATAATTCCAAAGCACGATTGTAGCAGTAAGGGACAGTTTACTTTTCCCGAATTTAGTTCGGACCTTTCTGTTGAACCTTGTGGATCTCCTGGGAGAACGGTGTGTACTCCGGCGCCTCCTCTTTCACCTCATCCTCTACTTCTTCTTCTTCTGCTCTTCGCTCTGTCGGGAAAAGCTATTAACTTCCGCACAAAGTACATGGAGCGACGCCTCGGTGCCCGGGGAAAACTTTATTTCCAAAGCTACCTTCCCTCGTGCTTCCGAACGTGGCGCCATCGTCTCTCTTCTCGACAACTAGTTACTTTGGGAGCCGCCGCTGTTCCTCCTAGTTTCCTGACTTCTTCGCCCGCCCGCTCCGATTCGCGACCGCCTCTTTCTCCCGCCTTCGTCTGCGCGTTGTTCACGCAAAATTCCGGCCCGCGGCGAACGAGTTACGACCCGAAAACAGAACCCCTCCTCTCTTCTCTTTTTTTTCTTCTTCTTCGACCGAACTTCGCTATTTTTCCGAAAAAGATAAATTGCTTAATCTGGCTTATCGTGTGTAAACGGCTTACTCCTTCGTTTAAAACCGAACTAAAAGGAGGTTTCACGAACCAAACTTAGGTACATTTATACGCTCGAACAATATCGAAAGGATACCACAAGAAAGCTTTTGCGTAAGCTCCTCAGTGTTTTATTCTTCGTGTTTGTGGAAGTTTTGTGATACGTTTTATACGCCCATCCTTGTATTTTAGCCCCGAAGATCCGGCGATAGGTTATTCGTTGAAAGTCATGAAAATACGCAATTCATGTTTAATGCTTTGTTTATTTGACATTTTATATTGACAGGCATATCCCCTCTTGTTCCTGCTACAAATTGTAGCGTACCTTGGAATGTCAGATGAACTGTCCGTGATTGATTGATAGCCTCGTTTATGGACTTAATTTCACACTATAGAAATTTTATTATTTGTTCGTCGGTGACATAATTAGATAGTTTTAACGATGTATTTCATCGTAGATAACGTTGATAATTGTCATATAAATGATGATGAAGTACGATATCGGCGCCAGCTGCATTTCATATTTATTGATTGACCTTCCCCCTCTTGTCCTATAATCCTCGTACTTTTCCGAAGGTGGTACATGAATTACTGACGTGTATTCCCGGGTTTAGCATAATGTGAACCGAAAAGTGAGATATTCTTTCTCCCCTTTGTGTATTCATCTCCCAGATTTCTCACGATCGCTGCCACCACTCGGCGTTTTGAACTTGTTCCGCAATTATTGTTGACAAAAGATTCGCGCGAAGTGCGTTGTTGTTGATGGAGAATTCCCTTGCTCGGTGTAGTCTCCTCCCCTCACAGTTTTCTTTCGCGAACTCACTCCGCCCCCCGCTTTTCGAGAAGCTTCTTTCTCAGCGGAATCAGCCGAGGCGGAAAAGCTAAAAGGCTTTTGGGGTTTTCGTGCTCGCGAGCAGACCTTTTGCGGAAGGGCGACGCCCCCCGAGCGCATCGCTCTACCAAGACGCGTTCGATAGATAATGGAAAGCAGAACGCAATCTGATGATTATATGAAGACGAATAATGCTAGTTGACGAAGCAGAAGGAATGAAGCTAAAAGTTAAAGGATGCGAGGGATGGAGGGAAGGACTAGCGTAGAGGTTTTCGAAGATTCGTCTTAATAGCGTCTGTTGGGTGTTTGGAAACCCTCTTTCTGTTCCGGGTCCTCCCTATTCTCCCCCGTCGCGTCCCCTGGGGAACTTGGCGGAAGTCTTCCCGCGGCGTGAAACTCTCTGGCTTGTAATTTATGTCTGCTTTTACGGACGGAATCGTCCAATTAATTAGCGCTAGTTCCTTCGAAGTCGTTTGCTGGAGTAGAAGTGTTGTGAGCATTGCGTGGAAGTCGCGATGGCACCTCTTTGGCTTGCTTTGCAACAAGTTAGTATCCGCATTCTTGAGTGTCACATTCGTCCCTTGATTCAAAAACACATCTTCCTTACATATAATATCGTGATGATTTGCTTTCGAACAGAAAGGTATATTCAATAAAGTAAAACGCTAATATTACAGTTGAGTTCCGTTGTTATTCAATCATTCAATTATGTTTCAGTTTACACAAATACTGTTAGTATTCATCCTCTTTTCTTTCCTTTAGAGGCAGCTAGAAATAAACGAATGAGCTCGAAATTTGAAGTTCATAAACGTAGATTCAAAAAATAATTTATATTTCTGTACATCTATTGAAAGTATATTTTCCTTATAACATATTCCTAATTTTTGAGAAGGTATCACTCAATTATATTGTCGATCAAAGATGTCTCTTTGAAATCGTTATACTTTATATCTGTGAGTTGTTTACTTATTACACATTTCTCTAGACTGTTGTTTTCTTTCATGTATATTGGAAAATGTAACAATGAAAAGAATGTACGTCGTATTAAAAAAGCGTGAGTGAAGCATTGTATGTTGCATATATAGCGTGAAGGTGGTGTAGTTTCGTATAAAATGTATTTTTATTGTTTTTTTGAATGACTGATAAGTCGAAGAATGGGTTCTTAAATTAACCAAGTGAGTTCCAACGGATGTTCGATCTCCATCTGAGATTTTTTCTTGAATTAAGTCCCAAAATAAAATAAAAAGTTATTATTCGAGTCCACCATAACCGTGCCTGAAACTGCATACCATGTGCACATTTTACGGTTCCCCTTCTCTTCTCATGCCTCGTTGCGCCTCTTGGATTCGTGTCGGCGGCACCCTTTGATTACGACGCCCTGAACTCGCCCGTACATGTGACAGCCCACTTTTTTTGTCGAAATATTTATTTTATAAAAAAAAGCATCTCTCGCCCCTTCCCCTCCACATACCCGCAGCCTTAACACGCAGACACTTTCCGCCGGCAGGATTTTTCTCGATGGGGGCTCTCTCCCCGATATTCTTTTGACCTCACATGGGACTATTCCTTGCGTGAACGGCGTGAAAGCCTCTCTTTGTCCGTCTTCTCATCCCACCCCACTCTTCACCCCTTCCTCCGGTCTCTCTCTTTTCAAGGCGCCCCATGTGGTTTCTCTTACAAACCCGGGGTTACCGCCGCGCACTTTACCCCTGGCTTGCCTCTTGCTGAGAGGGGTGAGGGGGAGAGTTTGTGTTTGTGCGTCTTCTTTTTTTGGGTAACGCGGATGTCCTTGCCCTCAGGGGTGTTGGTGGGGGTGCGTTGCGTGTTATACGGGTCGGATGGTATGAAAAGTGGGGAAGGGTGTGGAAGAAACGTCTTGCGATTTTTTTGAATGAGAAGCTTTAGTAGTTCACTCCAAAAATGCGGTCTTCGGGGTTTAACCGCCCCAAATTCATCGTACCACATAATTTTTATTTCTTATACATATAATCAAAAGAAAGAAATCACTTGTGGCACTCGGTTTTGACTGAAATTTTTATCAATATGATCAAATAAAATATCTCTAAAATTAACTTCACTTTAATACAGTAAAGTAAATTCCATACAGGTTACTTATCACACATACATTTTGTAAAATAATTTTTTTTCGCACAGATATCTTGCAAAACATAATTTCTTTTATGTCTATTTGTGAGGACAGTTTCAGACACGCGTTGTTAACTAAATAGCGTGTGAACAACCACCCACAGTTGTAATTTTTATTATCGTTCGTTAAAATATGAAGAATTTTTGGTTTGCCAAATTTAAACTGAATATCGAGGTACCGCAGAGCTGGCCTCGGGAGATCTGAGATAACGTGACCCCTAAACCTTGAATACACTACCAATTTTAATAGTTATAATTTTTTAGCAATATTTTGGAGTATTTTATAACTTGATAATTGTACGTATTCGATAAATAACTTTAATTTATTCTATTTCATTTCAATTTTGTGATATTCTTAAGGTACGACACGTAGCTAACTTGTTATTTCAGGAGAGTGCATACCATAATTTTGTCTGGGGGTGCAGAAGAGATAAATCGACCATTGCCTCAGAACCCTTGATCGGAATTGATGGGATGGTGCCTTGTTTTCTTCAGAGTTAATTATTTTATTGTCCTCCACGTGGTCATACGCAGTTTGTAATTGCCCTTTTTGACAATTAATTTATTGTTAATCACTCCGTTTTTGGTCGCTGAGCCCGCCTTTTCTCAACCATCCGCCGCCGCGTCACCTCGGCGGTGTCGAGTCCTCGTGGAGCGAGGCTGTGGCGGTCGGAGGAAGCGGCAGTAAAAATAACCACACATATATAAACATAAGAGCGCGCGCTCCTCACATGTGGGCCCCGGCCCATCAGGCCATGGGCGGTCGTCGAAGCGTCTGCAGGAGTGGCTGAAGGGGTGAAGAGGAGGAGAAGAGGGAGAGAGGTTGGGGGAGAGGCGCCTTGAGTCGTGTGGTCTCGCTCCCATGAGAGGCAGGCGATTTCCCAATGTGCGACCGCTTACGAAACGAATACATCTAACATTTTGCGTTTTCCTACACGGTACGCTACCTGGTATGTGCGAAAATAACGTCGGATTTTGGTACTTTGATAGAACAAATTTGGACGTGAGATCCAAGTTCAGTGGAAGGAAAGGATTTTTCCAAATATTTGGATGTGTTATCCCAGTCTTACAATATCCGAGCTATAAGGTTGAGATGTCATATAGGTATGGAAAAGATCTTTCCATTCCTCTGAATCTGAATCTCACTACCATAGTGCTTACTCAAGGTAAAACGATTTATCGTACTTCTATGAAGCTACTTATTTAATGAATCTGGTTTTTGCGTATTATATAACTACGTGCGATTTGACGAGGAATTATTGACTAGGTTTTATTTCAATTTTTTTTTAAATTTACGACTTATCCCCTTTTTTCTGCTACGAGTAAAATGTACGTAAAAGACGAGTAGAGTTGAGACAATTTTTATTTTCATTTGAATATACGAATTAGAAAGATATTAATATTTACTTTGTTTCTTTGAAAGATAGTTCGAATGTTCCTTCGTAAACCGCACTTTTTGATTGACAGTATGTCGTCGTTGGGAGTCCGTGACTGTTGTGCCCTCTCGTCCTCTGTGAGGACCGAGGCACATGTTTTATCTGCGACGCCTGCCTCTCTCCTGCCGCCCTCGCCCTCGAGATGTCGCGTCCTCAGCCGCATCTCTGCGGTCGACAGCTCCACTGAAGCACCACCACCACGTCCTCGAGGACGGTCATCCAAGAGGGAGAGGTATAGCGATCGTCCAACGTTCTCTCGCGAATTCCACACACACACACACACACTCCCCCCTGTCTCCCTAGTAAATTACTCCCTGGGATACCACACAAGAGCCCACTCACTCTAGTTCTCTCCAACGCCGTCATCTCCCCCCTGCGTAAACGTACGCGCGATCCGGTGGCAGCGCATCTCACGTCCGACCACGTAACACAAACGCGCGAGAGTCGAGTGTTGAGGATAGGAAGGAAGGGAGGGGGAGGACCTCGAGGACCCACGAGGCGAGTGCACAGAGGCACCCGGGCAGGTTCCCTTACCCGTCACCTCGAGAGCTCTTGTGGTGCAGGCGTGAAGTGATTGGTGCAGACGGGTTCCGGTACACATCGCACCCCAACGCAACGGCGTCGGGCGCGCCTCCACGCGACTACGGACACCCTCTCGACTCCCACTCTCATCGTGGGTACACTCGTCGATGAGGAATGCGTGTCACTTGCTTCCTCCCTCCTCCTGCTCTTTCTCCCCCCTCCTCTTCCTCCTCTTCTTCTTCTTCGTCCCCCATCCTCTTCCTCCTCTTCCTCCTCTTCCTCCTCTTCTTCTTCTTCGTCCCCCATCCTCCCCTCCTCATCTTCCTCTTTCTCCTTCTCCTTGTTCTTGTCCCACTGCACTTGACTCCCTTCATTCTCATGCCGAGTTTTTGAGTTCAATATGGAAATTTATGAAATCCCTACTAGGTTCAACAACGGGAATCAAAATACTTGACTGAGTTTCGGCTTCTCGACCAATGCCAGGATACTTCCTAAAATAACTCTTTCACCTTGAATACCCGTTGCAGATCGCATTCGTGAATTTCAATACAGAAGGAGGAATGTGGAGTACGATACAAACTGTCTTTTGATTAGAATTTTCTAAATTAACCATGAGACAAATAGGAAAATTGTAAATAATGTTATGTTTATGTTACTTGGAATATAATTTATACTCTTCATGCCCTGAAAATCAAATCACTTCAATTGATTTTACTCGTATTTCAATATTGAAGCAAACATAAATTTGTGAAGTTTTTCCCATTGATATTAAAATGCATGTGTCGGCGCCCGATCTGTTCTTTCACACCCATACCCGTGAGTATTTATCCCCTCCCCCACCTCGGTCACTGCTGAAACGCGAGAGAGGAAGTCACCTGATGTGTCTAGATACGTTTATGTGCGATTTCTTGCTCTCGAAATGACCACGTCGTAACAGGTAGGTTATGGGTTTTAATGTCTGTGTTATGGACAGAGGTGTCTTTTGTGATGGACGCACAATGGCATCTCGCCCACAATGCTTAATTTTCAGTGCCAATCATACTCCCTTTGTTGGTATATTACTGCAAAAATTTCTATCTAAAGTTAACTGTGTTCAACATTTATTTTAATGGCTGCTTTAATTGGATAGGAACACCGAACACCGCCTCATTTTAAATGGGTTTGTCTTATACGTCCGTATATTACAATGTCAAGTCATGCTCGTCAAATTAAAAGATGCGACCTATGTTTGGTGCGTAGAAGGGAGTGGATATATCACTAAGGTTCATTGTTTGAAGTGAAATGGAATGCATGTATTGACATTTGACGTTGCTTAAATAGAAATTTCGATCTGGACCCGTATCGTAAGCCGTTGTTCCGCGGATATCCGTCAACGTTCCCGCATGCCACGAACGACTCTTTGAGACAACATGCGGGTACAGTGCTCCATGGATGAACGTAAGTCACTTCTAGAAATACCCCCCCTTTAAACGTAACTATTGGATTGTATCAAATACTTATGTCTGGATTTCAAATATCTGGCGTCAAAAATATTTTCCTTTACAGTATTTGTAAATGGGAAATGTTGCGTGCTATTGAAGCTTATCTACATGGGGCGATAGGAGGTACGAGATGGGTGGAAGGGCTAGTGGTAGTAGGTGGGTTGGTCAGCTCGGTTTACCAATAAATTGGTCCACGTGGAGGAGTTAGGTGGAGTTATTAATAGTTAAAGTTAGCGATACTGGGAGTGAGTGCTAGGATGTGGATAGAACGATGGTCACAGCTATATGAACTGGGACATTGCAATGATTTTTTTAATCTATTTCTATTTAAAATAGAACTATCTGATAACTAAATTAGACCAACTTCAGTGAAAATTGTGTTTGTTTAATTCCAAGTAAATACTGTGCTCAGTCGTAATTTTTCATATTCGTTCATTTTTATTGTGAAAGTAATGGTACAAATATTGAATTATCTGAATCGAACAATAATATATTTCAAGCGATTCGATTATTTGATTGCTTTTGTCTTTAAAAAAAATTATTTGAATTTAAAAAAAATGGTTTTGTCTTTTCTTGGAGAAATTATATAATCCCTTTTACTATTATTATTATTAACGGAGCTTACAGTCGCGTCAAACAAAAAAAATTGACTATAAAATCGAGACATTTGGAACGTCACAGATGTTCGGCATATCCTCAATATGAATCACGGGACTAAGAAAGAAATAACTCATTACAACGTCTGTATCAATCACGACAGTTGATGTACATTTGCAGTTCACGTCCCGTTGAATAAAATCTCAATCAAACGCTTCGTATACCTGAAACTGTCCGCTCCACCTTATCCACGACGCTCGTCCTCTGATGCCTCCTGGGAACACGTTGTGTTGGCTGCAACGCATTTCCGTTCACAAAAGACGTCGATCCTCGTTCTCTTTTTAATCAATTCCTTCATTATCCTTCTCCCGCTTTTTGATGGCCGCCACCGCCGTCGCCTCTGTTTCGCCACAGTCGCTCCTGACACACGCTAACACCTCCTTGTCCCGTTATACCAGACGGGATTCTTTTATTCGTCTCTTGTTTTTCTTTGTGTTCGCGCGCGCGGCCGACAGGAGCGCGCGAGCGATTCGCGGTGACGGCGGTGGTATTAGCGCGTTTGTGTGTAAGGTTCTGCTAAAGAGATTGATTATATTGTTCAGGGGCTTTCCCCTCATGAACTGAGTTGGGACTGCGCCGCGTGGCGTGGATTGAACGTCGTCGGTTGTTGGGTTTTTGCATTTACAATGTGGTCGCGAGGAGAGTGATCTCCGTGGGCTTTCGGTGGATCGTGACCCTTTTGCGAGTCACTGTCAGAAGGGAGGGGGAAAGAGTTACTCACGTCAAGGCTGTGGTACAGTCAGCTTTTCACATTATGTCGCTCTTATGTTAGTAATTTTTGGAGATGTATTGTTTGTAGAATTTCATCATTAAAAGTGTCAAGTAATTTCTCTTCTTGTGTTCAACATGATTACTGTGAATTTAATTCAATATCATATTGATAACACAACTGCGCAAGGTTAACGTAATAATTTTCAAAACAATATGCCAACTCATATAGAAAAATTATCTCAAAACTTTCAATCTCACTTATGTTTTTGATCAGGTTTCAAAAATACTGTTTTTTTAGAATGGATTGTAATCAGAAGGGTGTGTAGTGATGAAAATTTGTTTCTCATTTTGTGGACTTATCTGTCAGTAATTTAATAATTACTGGCAGATAAGTAGAAATTAAAAAAAATCATGATTCTTTGAACTGAATACACAGATCCATGTGATAAAAATATATTTTCCATGTAAAATTTTTAAAAGACAACTAACAATTAATAAAGGGGGTAGAATGCTTTTCCTTAAGTTTTCGCATTTTATGTTTATTCTCATGATCCGCGGATCAACAAAAACTTAGAGCACAATTTTTTAGTGGCATAAACGAAGTATGCTGTCACTAAGAAAGAGCTCCGAAAAGTCGAGGTCCCTCAACCCTCGTTTCTGCACCCCCATCGTCATCACCATTGCCGGCTGTCACTCCATGACGGATGGGTCATGAATTTCTTCCTCTCCCCTCTCTCTCTCTCTCCTTCCAACACAGCGGCCGCCTGGAGTGCACTCTGGAATTAACATTTATATACGTGAATATCCGACTGAGATAATCGCAAGCTTAGGGTCTCGTATTGAAATGGGCGATAAAGATATGCTGCATCTCTAATTAAGGCACGCTAGCAGAAGGGGAGAGAGCTGTACATTGTGTCTGTTCGTTCGTCTGTGTTAAGTAAATCACGCACTTTTTTTCTTCATTTCATTCCCCACTAGTCATCGATCTTCTTGTAATACACGACTTCCTGCGTGAAGGGTATTATTATTACAACACGGGGTCTCTCAGAATATTTCTTTTTGCTAAGAATCCAGACCATTTGGGAGCTTTAGATTGGTTCTCGGACCTAAAAGCTACACTTAGCCCTGGGATAGGTAAACTAGCTCTCCCGTATAATTAATTATTATTACATTAATAATTAATCAACGGGGAAAAATTGTGATTTAATTCACTGTTTAATTGTATTGAAACAGAGGTACGAATCTTACTACCTTGACAATTATTTCGTTCGTGACAACGTGTGTTCATTTTATAAACTTTTAAATCATTTTTTATATTAACTACTTGTACTTTAGTGTGCACCCACATTCTTTTGTCCCTGGCACTACGTCATCGCGTATCCCGTTAAAATCATTTCCCACACCTAAAAGGGCAACCTACTCCCATTCGACAACCAAAGGTTTAGGTAATGGGAGTTGTGTTGGTTGATGCTGAGGGTCTGGTATCGGTCTGTACTGTTGTCGCCCGAGATTCAGGCACGTCTGAGGTGACAATAAACGAGTAAATGAGGAGAGTCTGTGCAGAGGCCGGTGTTTTATCGTGGCCTTTTATTGCCGTCGCTAAATGACCGACGCGACGCTGCGTTACGGGCCGCTTTAACGTGCGCAATCAGCCGTGCGTGTGTCGCTGGACACTCGTGGCCACCCGCAAGGGACCGTCATAGACTTTCTTCCTTTCTTTCCCTCTCCGAAATGAAATATGCCCGTCATAACTTTTATATTTAATTCAGTTTTAAATGTTCTCCGAGTCTACAGTAGCTATTAGTTACGAAAGGAAATTTTATTATGGTGACATGGTTTCCAAAGAATATTAATTTTATATTTATTTGAGCTAACCGAATGTGGTCTAGTGTTTTATCGTTATTGGAAGTTCAAAGACGTTATATCGTTTTTAAAAGTCTTATAGGTGACATCATTTGTCTCCACGCTAATTACTCTTAACCCTAGCAATGTGATATACAAAAGAATAATTTTTTATTGCTTTGTTATGAACTTAAGACATGTTTCCTATTCCTGATTTTTATACTCTAAATTGACCTCGATTTATCCTTTAATACCATCATACATTATTTTTGCCACTAAAAAAATTTGAAGATTGATGTTTAGGACAATAACGAAATGTGTAGGAGAACTGCTACCTTTCCCATTGATATATTATTTTGAAATATAGTTTTAATTCACTTACTCCATTTTGATATTAGAATACTATACATCCTCCGTGTCCTCGACTTGCTTACGTCCCAGTCCTCCCACTTGTAACATTTGCTTCTTGAAAACTTCTCTCTAATGTTGCGTAGCTTTTCCTTAATGTAGCATTGTTCTGCTGAATTTCTCCCGCGCATTGTCCTGGGTGTGGGCTAAGGAATGCGAAGTCTCCCACTCTACCCCACAGCCCATCCTTGCTCCTCGCGAGGACAATACGGGAATGAGAGCGTTCCCAGTTAATGGCGACGAAGGTAAATGCAATGAGAATGTTGGGATAGTGACTCGGTTAACGAGAGGTGGCTGGCCGACGTGTAAAGAATCTGCGGCGAAGACGACCTCGCCTTCTCCCTATTTAATTTCCAAAGAATGAGTTATATTGCTTGCGGTAGGAAATTACCCTCTTGACTTCGCTTACTTTTTCTTAGAAAACATTTGGAGGGTCTTCTTGATGTGAGTTATTGGAGGATATCATTCCGTCTGGACCAATGATAGACCCTTTCAATGATTTGGACATCATCGAGACACGAAAAAATATCTTTAATTTAGACGCCTTAACAAGTGATTTCTCAAATGTACGGAATTAAGACAAAAATTGTTCAAGTGGTATTATTTGAGCATAATACATTTTTTGTTAAAGATTTCATATCACAAGTAAATTAATTGTGATCGTATATGTGAACTGAAATGTATGGACTACCATTGCGCAAGCAAGGCATCACTATTTTCCGTATACTTTGTTTTGTAATCATTGCAAAACTGTTGACATCATGCAATGACCCACGCAGTGACATACAATGGGACAATAGGTACTCTTGGAAATCAGCAGGGATATATAACGGTTTGTGAAAGGAAAGGGAAGAATCATAAGGACTCACCTGGTTGAGGTTTAAACGGTTTCTATACAATTTCCAACATATTCCACTTTTATCGTTCGCAGGTAACGAAATTCGTAACGTTTTTGTCTCTATTATGTTAGGAGTTTAGGAGAAAAGAGACAAAGAGTCGTATCAAACTTATATTTTACTTGTGATTGGACTATTAAGACGATCAACGAGACTCCGGGACGCAGGTAAAATCTAGTTCATTGAAGACCGTAACGAAAACATTAACCTCTCCAACTTGTCACGTCCTCACCCTAATGTCTCCAGGACTCTGTGAAGAGCATCCTCAAGCGTCGACCACAGGCGCGTCCACGCGCAGCATCCTGACACCCATTAGAACAATGCTATCGCCCTCGGCGTCAATTTCCTTCACTTGGAGAGGTGTCCTCTCCGGCATATATAGAGTCTGGGGAAATCTTGGTGTTGGACAAGACCTTAAGAAAACGGGGACAAGGGTGGCGGGGATTCTCAAAGAAGCCCTTCAAGGAGAGAGGAGGCGATGGTGAGGGTGTCTGCAAAGGAACCCGACGCAAACACCGGGGGAGAAGGCCGACCTCATTTCCTGCCCAACGCCTTTCGTACAATGCAATCTTCTCCATAGCGTTGCTTGTCCCCAACCATCTTCACCGCTTTCCTCATCGTCTTGGTCTTATCTCGTCTTAAGAACAATTCCTTCGTGACACTAGAAATTAGAGGTGTCCCGCCGGTGCTGCGTTAGTTAATTAAAGTGCTCGTTGCGCTCCTCGCCCCTACTGGGCTCTTCACGAGACAACACGCGGCCACGGGGAGTCTACTCAATTCCTACGTTCTCGCCAACAGTTTTTAATTTTTCAGTTCAAACAATTTCATATTGACCACCTGATTAGTCTTATGAGCGATAAATGTCTTGGTGTTTGTTGCTAGAGTGGAAAGGCATTTTTATTAAATGTCCGTCTCCTAAAATCGATTGGTTGGATTGGTTACATTAGGAATACCGCAAGGTTCTTCTATGGGTTGTTCGGAAGGCTCGAAGGACTTAACCTTCTCGAAAACGAGTAGTGACTAAGGATTGCAGTGAGGTATTGATTGGGCACTAGAACAGCACGACAACGTTTGCCACCCTTCCGCCACCTCTCTGCAGCCCCTCCTCGACCACCCATTACCGTGTTTGTTTGTTCCTTATCACGGTACGTCTCCTCCGCAGGGAGCTTTCCGCGAGATTCACCCTCCCCTCCCACCGCAACCCCAATGCCCCGCTTCCCCCCCTCCTGAGCGCCTTCTTCCCCGCACCACCCCCTCGCGTCTCCCGCGGGCCCTATCTCCCAGCGGGGCGCCGCCAGACGACGCCAGACGCCGCTGATAAAAACAAATGACGACGGCGCGGCGGCGGCGGTGGCGGGGTCCCGACGGAAGCGAGGCGGGTCAGAAATTGCTTGGGCTCTCTTGTCGCACTGGGGAAAACGCGCCGGCGCGACGGGGCGCGTGGGCGACGGCAGTTTTGCCACCCACCAGCGTCGACTTGTGCTTAACTTATTCATTTCACGAAAGGAATGTTTTAAATAGTTAATTATGCCGGAGAGGTGCGTCCCACTCGCCGTTGTGGTCCCCCAACTCCGTCCCTTTCTCCCGATGTCTTCTTCAGTCCCATCTCGACGTCGTTGTCATGTCACTGCGTGTTCACCCTCTTCGCTGAAAAGAATAAATTGGTAACTTTAATTAAGATGATAGAGGAGGATAAGGGAGTTCTTTTGTTTCATTTTTCCAGACGGCTGATTCATTTTCTTTTCTATGCGAAGGGAAACGGCGCGACATGCCAGCGGAATATTTTCGGAATGACAATTTTTTTCGGCTTGTGTTGTTTCGCAGAGATACGCCGTTACGATGTGGAAGGAGAGGGAAAAGAAACCGGAGAAAGGGAAAGAACGTCTCCTGTTACCGAGAGACGCCTGCAGGATTGCGAGCGCAGATTATTTTTCACGACCACTCGAAGTTTATATGGCCCCTGATACATTGGAATGGAGTTTAATACTATTGAAATGCGCCGCGGCGGTAATGTTTTGCAGTTGAAATTGAATTTCTCCGTAAAAAGAAGTGTCGTTTTTTTTCGTTCGTTGGAAACGCGGTTTCTACCCTATCACTCGCAAACTCTCGCTAGTTGCCGACTGGCAGGGTTTGACTGCTCCTGCCTCACTGCGACATGTAGATAGCATTCCTCGTAGTAACAAATCTTGACAAAGTGATGGTCAGTGTATGTGATTCATCTATTTTTTTGCTAAATCGTCTTTTTATTCTTGATTGACATTTTTTTATTTAGTAATAACTTGTTGTCGAGAAAGCAGTTACAAACTGCGTATGACCACGTGGAGGACAATAAACTAATTTACTCCTCGGAAGTAAGCAAAGGACGATCCCATCAATTATAATCAATGGTCCAAAGGCAGAAGTTTATTGAAAATTTCTGCACACACCTTAGATAAGATAAAAGTTAGCTACTTGTTAGATATTTCCGTCATATATGGATACAAGAACTTTTTTGCATTTATCATGTATGAGAAATTACGAACTGTTTAATCTTCTTTAGAGACATTGAAACAAAACAAAGTAGATAAATATATCTTTTCGTATATTGATTAGGTTTACTTTTATTTCAGGTCGCAAAGTAGTGTTTAATTCGACTGATCCCAAATACCGAAATTGATGACCAGAAATAAAATTCGAACGTTAATTATACAAGATGTGTTCTATAGATACTAAACCAAGATAGAACTTGGTTCTTCAAACGATTTGCATCTCGCATCCATAAAACAGTGTATGTACGGAAGTGCTTAATGGAACGCGGAGAAATATCTTTGCGTGGGCGTCGAGGATTCGCCCGAAGGCGAGTGGGTGAGCGAGTGACCCCCCTGTGGCGATGGGAGTTTTGTCGGCTGCTCAGACAGAGCTAAGAGCTAACGACGCAGCACGTGCTTCCCATCCGGCCTGAGACATTAGCATAGCAGCAGCGGTGTCGCGGGTACCAGCTGCTACTCTGCTGCCACCCCTTTGCCACGACCACCGTCGCCGCCACTGGCAGGTGTGGAGTTGGTCCGCCGTCGTCCGCTGCTGCCGGTGTCGGACGACGCACTCGACCCGACCTCACACGACCCGACGACGTTCGGGTGTCGAGACGATGTCGCCTCCGGCTCTACAAACCCCCCACCCCTCGCTACCACCCTCCCGACCACCTCAGGGTGTAAGTCAGTCTCAGTCAGAAGGTGGTTGCCAGTGAGTCGCTGTTGCACTTGTGTCGGTTATCATGGATTCTCAAGGTAGGGCATTGCATATTTGGAGATAGGTTGTTAATAATTATTTCATTTGTATTCCAGTCCTATCTGGTTCTGCCACTGATATGGGTTCCCCCAATTATTACCCAAATTTGACCCATACTTTGGTTATATATTTTTTCATGATTATAATAATGCATTTAGCCAATAGAAGTATCCCTGTTCAAAAATAATAATGAAATGGTTCGTCATTGTCTGTT
This sequence comes from Laupala kohalensis, assembly GCA_002313205.1. Classification (NCBI taxonomy): domain Eukaryota; kingdom Metazoa; phylum Arthropoda; class Insecta; order Orthoptera; family Trigonidiidae; genus Laupala; species Laupala kohalensis. Next base: position 2,266,383 of record NNCF01127356.1, read on the forward strand.
AGAAAATGATCACCTGATTAAAGGGACAATATTTATGTTAAATTAATGTGTTATTACGATCAATATATCGTGGGATTCTATGTCATGTATGTACTAGAATGGAGAAACGCCTATTTTGGATTCCATAACAGTTCACATCATTGAACTCTTCAGGAACATTCTGGGTAGTGGAACATGTGCGGTAGTTAGCCTCCCAGTTCGAGAACGTTAAGTTGTATACTTTGCATTAGCTTGTTTCTGTTATTACGACTGCTTTTCTACCCTCCGTTCTATGTACGACGGATCAGATTGTAGTGTGTCGGTCCCCCTTTTGTAGAGAATATGGCGATCTCACGTTAGCTACATTGTAACTACCTCGTCATTTCACCGACGCAGTTAAAGCGACGAACCGATATATATCTCCAAGTGTCCAGTTTCCATGTTTGGTCAATACAACTCGAGTTCCAAACTTAGGAAATGTTCTTGATCTCTCGTGAGGTTTTGCGGGGAACTCCACTCGTTAAATGAAGGGAGTGAAGAATTAGATCGCTCTCATCTGTAGATAAGGATTGTAGTAGTCGGCGAGTACGTTTAATCGTTAAAGACAACTCAAGTTCCGAATTGCACTTGTTTGTGGAGAAGGTGACACTGTTCTTTAAAATGTGCGTGATCCTTGTTTAACCAAACAAACAATAATTGAATGTACTTTAACAAAACTTTAATAAAATATTTTCAATAATCTCTTTGTTAGTTTTTTCATAAAGTTAAAGTCTTTATTTAATGTTGCTGACACTATGTAACATTCAAACTTTTATATATAATGTGTGTGTTTTAAATTTAATGAAAACAGAAAAGAAAACACATTAATAGTCACGAATTAAACGAGTCGTTTAGGCTGTCACCAGTCACGTAGAAAAATCATATTCAATGTGTAGATAAATGGTTTTAGGGACCTTTTTAAAAGAAAAGGGGTGTATATTCCCTTCACATATCCTTTTAAATATATCCCTTTACTCATATTCCTTTAAAGTTGTGAACGCTCCCAAGTTCCTTATATTCACCTACAATGTTTCCTTTTATTGTTAGAAGTAAAGTTTATTGCTTTCCTGCAATTGCCTGCTCAGCACATTGTGAAGGCAATTAGCGTCTGTAAACACCTGTGCGTAGTTTCCATGCGCGTGTGGCTTCGTTAGAGCCTCGTAATTAATTAAAACCCAAGTCTTCCTTTTTTCGCTTGAAATTTTTCGCATCGACTTCGCAACCTGCCATTGCATGCGGGCGGACACGACGAAGATTCAGCTGCCGAAAGGGTGATTTCCGAGGTCTTCGAGAAGTGACGGGGGTCATTTGCATCTAAGTGTTCACCTACTGGAGATAACTATGGAGTAAAGAATGAAAATTTCTGATGTTTAAAATTGTGGCGTGTCTTTGAATAGAAACTACATTTGTCCTTTAAGGTTTTTATTTTTCCTTCTTATCGACTAAGGCCGTTTAAGGACCACGTAAAGTAATCCAATTTATTGTTTCCATTTATTGTTTTTTCCTCCTTCCTTCCCTTCCAGTCGTCATTCATTATTTCACTCCACCATTCTTCTATCTATATGTAGTTTCTTTCTTTATTCTTGAAACCTTTGTAACGTTTTACTGATTCTACTGGCGATTCTATATCGTATAATGTCATCAGTTATTTCAAATTTGTGCATATCTTCCCTAATACTTTGGACCCACTGGTTTCCTATTTTCTTGTAAAAGGAATGATTAAAAATTGTCCTTGTCTGCTTCTATCCTTTCTCATAATACGGACAAATAATTTAGTTTGTTTTCTAATCGTTACTGATAATTTCTTATCCTTGATTTTATGTAAATATTTTATTCCTCCGATGTCTAAATTCACCTTCGGTTGTTTCCTGTAGCTCTAGGATTTTTCTGAAAATATTCCTACCCTTTTTAAAAAATTTCTTCTATTTCTCCTGTTTTTATTGCGAACGTGCTTTCTGTTGCATTCATTTTATTTGTTAATTATACGCGATAAAGAATAGAACTATCACAGCAAGTGAATATTTGAGGAAACTAATTACAAATGTACCTTGGAGTGGCCTCGTTCGTTGTAGACTCACTTTCCTGTCATTTTGTGTTTGAAGTTTAGAAATGCATCAACTAATATTTCGGTCAATGTCGTTAGTAACTTTAATGAAGGTGAGTTGTTACGACTGTCCGGTTCAAAACTTACTTCACTTACAAAACAAGAATCGTTTCACTTTTACTTCAACCGCCTTAGCTGTGCCACAAGTAGGAAGTACGAAGCCTAATTAAGGGGCCCAATTCCCCGATACATGACCCACATCCACGGGGATATTCCACTTGAGCAAATAATGAATATACCTCCCTCGCCATGTGCGTTCTCTACCGTCTTCTCCCCACCTTCTTATCCGAAACGTCACACTCTTCCGCATCCTTATGAATCGTCGCGTGGAATCTCTCGTCTTCACTGCCTCTTTTAGTCGCCCACAATGAGGCGGCGGCGTATCAATGCTATTTGATCTAGGTTAATAGGTAATAATACGAGTTATTTTCTAGGGTCGTCGACGAGGACGAAGACGAACGTTAAAAAACGAAAAGAGAGAAACAGCTTGAGTTCGGCGCACGCGAGTTGTAGACATCGGTTGCTGGCGCACAGTGAACAAATATCTCCGTTTGTGATCGAAAAAATATTTTTTTCTTTTTCTTCTTTGATTCTTTTACTGTATTGTATCTTACGCTGATTCGTACACTGTATTAATCTAAATGAATCCACTATTCCGTTGTATTCCGCAATTTTATACTCAAAATCTACTAGATTTTTTTCAAATGAATTATTTATAATTATTGAAATTGTTTAGATAGAAATGTAAATCTGTAGTAATATAATGTAAAATGTACCAAGGATCTTTATTATTTTGATGTTCTTTCTCTTCGTGGGAAATGAATCTGAAAGAGAACTAATATATCAAAAATATGTTCAGTGTGAAAATTTTGTTCCTCAATTCATTAAAATAATTAACAACTATGGATGCTATTTCAAGGAATTCTAAAAAATCTGGTGCTGTAATTTTATAGGTTCGACTACAATTTACGTCCATTATATAATCTAATTAAATAAATAATGAAAGACTTACGACATTTTATGGACGAATAATATTTATATTTTGTGGACAGAATTCACTACGTTTCAACTTCATTTTAAGTCATGTGATTCAAATGTATATTGTTCGTCCATATAAGGTCGTAAGTCTTTCATTATTTATTTAACAAGAGTTCCAGTTTCAGAATTTCGCTCTTAGGAGAGTTACAGTTGAAGTTTTGCCCGCGAAAATTCATTTCTCCCATAGTATTGGTTGGACCACTGCAGACAGACGTCTTTTGTTAGTAGCGACCGACGCACTCTATAATCACAGCCCACGCTACTTTCCAAATGAAATGGGTACTTCCGTTTGGAGACTGCACGCCTTCCAGGTTTGGACGCCGAGCGACCAGTCATTTAGGTAGTCACGAGGACGCGGGTGTGTGCTATTGGCGCCGGCTGACAGACAATACCCCGTGGTGCAGACAGCTGACGGGGATTCCGACGCCAAAGACCCTGGAGGGAACCCGGTTTTTTTTTTTCGTATTAAAATCTCTTCGCGTGTTTGATTTGTCTCTCGGAAATGAACGTGCAGATGTTGGGATTTAACGTCGCGGTTTTATAACATTGGATCGTGCGTAAGTTATCTCTTGAAACGGGGACATGCATGATTCTTCGGGGTGGTCGAAATGTAAGAGGCATGGGTTGGAGAAGCGGAAGAAAGAAAGAAAGAAAGAAAGGGAAAAAAGGTGGAGCAGTCCGCACAATGGGAGCAGCGAATAGAAAACACAATGGACAGATGTTTGAACCGTGTTCAGACAGTGACGGTCACAGGGATCACCTTGCGACCGAACTGACCGTCAGAGCGACCGTAGAGCGACTGGCATAGCGTGCGATCGCTTTGTTCCGCGGTTACGAGTCGTTCTTTTTCTGCCCGGTCGATATTTCGGGCTGTTAAATACGGTACTCTTTAACACCTCATTCAGTTCACGTTTCGGTTATTGGTACTTCTCAGACCATCGTGATGGCCCATCTAATGAATAAATTAGAGGGAGAACTAACTTTTACAACCTCTGTTTAAGCCGATGTGAAAAAAAACAAAACATTTTGCAGGGACGTCAAAAACTTATCCCGAAATTATATCTAGCTATCATTTTTTTCTTGTTCTTTGTAGCTTGTAGGTAATGCATTGTTGTGTTCTCATGCATTAGTCGTTCTGTGCACCATTACGTGCGGTGACTCCATGACAACAAAACTGACGCGCTCGCAAAAATTCGCGTGCGCGCTAATCCGTCGTCGGAACAAAGTTGAACGCGCCATGATTCACGCGTTGGACCGCACAATTGCAGAGACGCGGCAATGCAACGTCCGCATTTGGCAGCGGTGGCGGCGGCGGCGGCGGCTGCGCCGATGCGTGGCGGCGCAAGCGGTGGTGTGTATGCGTTGTGGATGGGTGGGCGGCGAAGGAGCGGGGAGGGTGTGTGTTGTTCCACCCTGCGCCCTTCACCTCCGGTAGTGGGCGGCGCGGGGTGCGGTAGGGTGCCGCCACCGACCGCGGACGCGTTGCGGTGACCCCGCCCCCGACCCGCCTCCACCCTCCATCCCTCACAGTTTCACCCATTCCCCAAGTCCCAAACCACACGCTTTTTTTTCACACCGCCAAATAAATTGTACGCGTCACTTTAGTATTTAATCAATGGCTTGTTCTAATCGGATGCATGCGGATAATGTTTAATCTCTGTAAGTTCCCGCCGCCGCTGTCGTAATGCTACTAGCTCACAATACTCCCACTACGGGGAGAAAAGCTGCAGATCGACGCGTTGAGGGGCAGGACGGGTGTGAAATATTCCTCTAGAAAGTTATATACACGGAGGTATTTTCTATTGACACCTCGACGGAGGCGACAAATTCAAGCTGAAACGTACAATGCTTGTAAATTCGAATTATTTGTTTGCTGAGCGCCAAAGCGTTGTTTTGTTGAATTGTTTATTTACGAGTTACGCGAAATAAAAAGGAGCTGTTTGTGGGTGCCAAAATCTGACAATTTTGGGATTTGATTTAGTATATGTCGCTCCGCGTGATGCGTAGCCATAATGAACCATCGGCGAGGGAAATGTTTTTGCAGTCTTAAACCCGCGAGTAGGTTGGGCTTCAAGGAGTAAACATCTCGCATAAAAACAGGAGTCACTCAAATGTGGAAAACAGAAACGCCGGTCGGTTTCGTTGGACATTTGGTGGTCTGACGTCACGAGAAAAGTGTATGTGGAAACGGAGACGTAATTTACAGCGGAACGTCTTTTCTTCTGTTTAGCGTCGCGCTGACACAAGTTCGCCCACAGGTGTGTCATCGCCATGGCGGTGGCGTCTTTGAACGCTCTGGGCGGTTCTGTGCATCGCACGCGTACTCACGCACACGGTGCGAAGGACAGTAATTGGGATACGGTTTATATGTACACACGCTTTAAGACGGAAGGTTTGCTGTAAGCGACGGGGAGAGTTGTGGTTGAGTTAAAGTGAGGACGGAGCAAAACGGACGTTTCTCATCCCTCGACGGAGGGGCTCTCCGACTTAGGGTTAATTATCCTCACTAGATTGAAACAAAAGATTCATTTTCTGCGGCGACGGAGGCCTCCGACTTGAGGCTGCGGCGTAATTAACAAGAGGTAGAGAGTGGGAAGGCTTGTCTGCAGTAGACGTAACGTAGAGGTGGGGATGGTGTGCGAGGGTGGCGGGCGCTGTGACCGAAGGTGACGGTAGAGAGGGCTTTGCGAGATGGAGTCAGAGATGTCTCTGGAAGCCTCAAAACCCGCATGAGGCACCCTTAGTTCCTTCGCGCTAGAGATCTCTGTGTATGCCGAGTAAGGGTCTCCAAGTCTTGGATTACGATCTCGTGGAAAGCTATGCTTTGTCTTTGACGGGTTCTAAGGCGGCAGGTCAACTGTTTCACATTTGTCCCATCAGTTCTGATATATAAATGTCGGATTTAGGGGAGGGGTTGCCTCCAAGCTCTTCCCAGAATGAGCGCAGAAAACCTTTTTTCGTGTGTTTCGTAAAAAATAAATTATACTTGGTACTTAGGCTTGTGTAGAGAAAATAACTTACAGAATCGTAAACTGTATTAAAATTACAATATTCTCCTCCTGATAATCCGAACATCTTAGCTCTCAGCCTCAATAAAATAAAAAAATCATATATCCTCAAATATGAGACCTGCTTTTGGAATATTTGTTATGTATACACATGAATATTTGTTAAGATCTTTTGTATCTTTCCGAAGTGTGAGTTTGTTGTTTCAAATTATTTTTGTTTTCTCTGGGCTATTATTACTCTGCACTTCCCCTTTACGAACTTGTTAATTAAAGTTAAAAACATCTTCAACCGTTCTGATAATGATCTCTCGACATTGTTTGTCGTTTTATTATATATAATTTAACTCATTACGATGAATTAAATTATTAACATGTTTCGTGTTATAGTTGAGCTCATATACTTTTGCCATAAAAACATTAAATACATCTCGTCATTTAATCTCGTTACGGACAGTATCATGTCACTGCAGTAATTCGTTTGTTTTGTTCGCGGTGTTGCGCGTGCATTTGTCATCGCGCAGTATTACGAATCACACAGAAAAAAAATACTGGTTTTGGTATCACTCGTAAAAGGACGGCCGGGGGAATTGGGTGATGCGCCACTAAATAATTCTTTTTTCTATTATAGATAATTGAACTATTTTAGATATTTTATTTTAATTTTCTATTTTAGATAGATTTTAGTATCTGAGTTCGAATCGCTTCTTTCAAACTAAGTGACATTTGTTTATCGTTAAAGTTCCTACGTAATTGCAGAACATACGATAAAATAATTAATGAAAATTAATATTTTCCCTTTTTCTTGTTTATAGCGTTTCAGAATATAGCGAGACAAATTCAATAAACGTCGAACGAGAAGAAAAACATATGATAATTTTAAAAGGAAAAGAGTGAAATTATTCACGTAAATATTTGTCTGACATCAAATGATTTTTTTATAAAGTACTTGCGTGAAAATGTTGAGTATTTTAACATAGTTTTCATGAAGTTTATCTCAGAAGCAAATCCTACTGTGAAAGATCCATGTTGTGGAAACAAACCATGTACGTAGCACATTTTTGAGGAGATAAGACACTCTTGAGGGTTCCGTATTGCCATCAGAAGCGGTGTTCCAGTGTTTGCTTCGGCTTCGTTCCGCGCCCTCCCGCCTCGGCTGCAGCGCAACCCCGGTGGCATCGTCTTGTTTGGCCAGGTTTACGCCGTGTACACGCGGATTGTCGAAACCCTGACACGCAGTTGAAGGTGTATATATGTGTAAGGCGTTTCTACCTAGCCCCCGGCTACGAGATTTATGGGGCATTGCGGCGACGTTTCGCTTGTGTACTCGGGCCGTCGCTACTGCTCCGTCCTCGCTGTTGGATGTTGCGTGGGTGGGAGGGTGGGTGGTCTGACGAGCGGGTGGCTGTCGAAGCAGACGATGTGGAGACGCACGCATAATGAATACAGGGTCCCTTGTGATGACGTCAGCACGAGAAGACGATCACACTTAAAAATACAGTTTTTAATTATTTTAAACATTAATTACAGTTATTATTAATTCCAATTATGGTGAAGGCAACTTACGAGAAAGATTTGAAATAAATTCTGTGGAACTCAAAATTTGATTATTTTCTAAAGAAAATGTTTATTTCAGAACGTATTAATCATGCTGCTCGTTTCTTCTATCCCTTGCAATATTGGTGGTCTGTCTTGATATTTTTACATTTTTGTTTCCTTTGGATTTAAACCGTGTAACATTTGAAGTTGTTATTGTTTTACACGTTTAGCTCATCTCAAATTAATCTTATATATTGTTCTTCAAAAATTTATAAAGAAATATAAGAATTTCCATATAAAATGATATTTAAATAAACAAAAATAAATAAATAAATAAATAAATGAGTCATTGTCTAGCAGCATATATTGTGGAGGACCATAAACTATCTTAGTTTCCGGAAGGAAATAAGGGACCATCCTAATTCCAAGTAAGGGCTCAAAGACAGAATAGAATTGAGGAAATATCAAACTTCGTGATCGAGTTTTATGAACTGTCCTCGCGTAATAACATTTTGGTCATTATCTCCTTATACAATTCGATGGAGATACGAATGAATCTTCTTCATACCTCGCATTCACTCCAAAATTCCATCCATATCATCTGAGTTTGGCGGCGTGTTTCTCAGTGACTCGATTGCGTTCAACCGCAGAGAGGCTTTGAACGTTACAAGGAGGTTGTGTGAAATTTATTTGTCTTTTCGGGGCAACCATACACACAGATGCCTGTGCCCCCCTCTGTCTCTGCCTCAGGGTCCTTCTCTAATTCTGAGCGCGCTTCTCGGAAGCGCCATAACGCAGGGAGCGTGTTTGTGTCTCGTTCAGGGGCTACGCCCTCTTCGCTACGCGCTCTTCTTCCTCATCCCGCGTTGCAGCGGTGGCGTACCTCGTTCTTCCCTGGTGGCAGCGTGATCTACGGACGACGTGGAGTGCGTGTGTGCTCGGTCATTCTTTGCTTTCAGAAGTATTTACTTGTTTCGGATGATTCGACTGTAGATGCGTGTCATGTATTTTTATCGGTGTTCGAATTAAAGAAAATGTAGACGGGTGAAACATTTGAAGACGGTCCTTACATATTTTAATAAACTAGTTTATAAAATTGTCAAGAAAATGTCGGTATATCGGGAATGAGTCTTCAAAAGTTCCTCAAAATTTTTTGTACTGTATGCACAACATATATTGATCTATTATAAACCTTTTCTAATTGGCTAGCCTGCTCCTGGCGTTAGCTGCGGTTGTGAATGAGCTCTCTCTATTTTTCAGTTTAATCTTTTTAATTATTTTATTTTTTCGAGGTTTTGTGATCAGTAGTTGTATTTAGATCCCAACTTTCATTGTAGTGTAAAATTCTTTGTTCTGTGTGAGTGTTAAGTGAAAAAACACTAAAAACATTTCCTAAGGTTTTCAAACTCAACGGACCAAATACAATTTCATATTGTTTTCATTCAGTGCTTCATTCAAAGGTGTGATAAAGTTTACGTAAGTACAAACGGAATCATAAATTTAACTTCTTGGTGCATTAAAATTAATTATTTTGCTGTATTTAGATTTTCTGGTGCGTATACTATTACATCATTATTAACTTACAAATAACGTACTCTATTGTTGCACTGCTCAAGTTTCGTCGTCGTAAATAGAATTATTCCAATATTTTACCATTTGTTTTCGTGATCTTTTTGTAGTTATTCATTACAATTTAACATAATATTGCCTTAGTTATTGTGGAATTAATTTATCTGCAGTTGTCATCCTAAATTATTTCTGTAATTTTAGTTTTCGATTTGTTTATTTATTTATTTAAACTCTGCCCTATTGTTGCACCCAAGTTATCGTCGTCATAATTCATAGAATTATTACATTATTTTACAATTTGTTGTTCTTGATTCTTTCGTATTTATTTACATTTTAACACAATATACGGTAGTTATTGTCGAATTAATTAATCTCCAGTGGTCGCCCTAAATAATTATTTNCCGAATTAATTAATCTCCAGTGGTCTCCCTAAATAATTATTTCAATCATTTTTGTCGTCGGTTTGTTTGTTTATTTAATTTATTTATTTTCTCATTTGTAACTTCCGTAATAATAAATATATTATTATACTATCATCCTTCATTCAGTGTTAGTTGTCATTTTTCTTGTGTTTTCATTTGCTTGTGACGTTAAGTTGCTAACTATCTCACAACAATGGACACTATCGCATTCCTCAACTCATTCAAAGCTGATCTTCAGAAGGCGTACAATGACATGGTACA